>JABSTQ010009797.1:0-178884 GCA_013358835.2 Ixodes persulcatus | reverse complement strand
TCGGTTAGGGCTAACACGCACTGAGAGTGGAGATCCAGCTTGAAAACAGGGGTCGATAAACACTTCAAGCGACAATATTTTGCATCCTTGTCACAATCGAAGGCCATTCTGTCGAGACTCTCACGCTGTCGTAGCCTAAAACACTTTGTACAACCAATTTCGTCCACCGCGTCGACCGCCACAAACCAGCCGCCATGTTTTAAATCCAGGATTAAGAAACAACCAAAAGCAAAGCGCCCAATGTTGAGCGCTTACGATAAGCGTAGTTTAGTGCTAGGTTTAGCGATAAGCGATTTTGGTGCAACCGAACGAAACCGAAACTTAGCTTAGGTTCCCGGCTAAGCTCCGCTTTGCGCTAAGCGGCGTTGGTGCAACCGGCCCTAAGTCTGTCTGCACCTTCGAATTTGAACTTAGGCTCAGATCAGGGGCGAACCAGTTTAAATCAGGAAAATATAATTAACAATGTAGCAAAGTAAATCCATCATATTGATCGGAAATACGATTTGACACATTCCATCTGAACACATATTGTGCACAGCGAATGCAATAGCGAGTCAGCGTGCAAAACGCCGCCACACTACGCTATCATAACATCTAAGCGATTTTTGACTAGCACCGAGCACGGAAAATAGAAAACAGGTATTCATTCACATAAACGAAGCAAATTTATTTAAAGCCCGTACACTCCGTAAGGTCAGTCTGCCTAAGGTTATCAATAGATTCGACCATGTCATTTGTCGAAACAAATAAAAGACGTTGGCAAAAATGATTAGACTGAATGAGTGATTCTGACGCACGTATTTTACCAACCGACGGTCGCGCGCCTTCAATACCATTTGCAATTGTCACTGCGCACCTTGGACACACTTTGGGGAGTAACACATATTTACATCGCCGCCCGAGGCCTTTATCGAACGTGTAGTGCTGACAAAAATAAAATGCTAACCCGACTCTCAATCGCTCATGGCAAAGTACGATTTCGAAAAGGCGGTACTGCACGTTCCCTTGATATAAAAAAAAAAAACAAGCTATAGAAACGAGGGTCGTAAAAAAGGGGACCGACATTTTTATTCTTCCCTCCGAACAGAAACGAGCGCCACCCACCGCATCACACAGCACAGAGGCCGGACCCGCCACCGCGCGTATTATCACTGACGTCCGGTGCAATGCACACTGAGCTGACTGACCACAGATATGCCAAGCGCGCGCGAGGGAGGGAGAAACTTCCTCCGCCGGGAATACACGGCACATTTCGGGGATCTATTTCACGCAGCGGATAACGCGGGCCTTTTCACACTTCGATACTGGCGCCGTCTAGAAGTCGCGCTTTCAACCACTTCACGAGCCGCAGCGCCATCTGGTGTCTGAAACGGACGAAAAAATAGAGGTACCGCGCCCTGAAAGCCACGTATCCGAACAATTTCGCCTGCCTAATTACGTGCTATATCCCTCAAACGCTCAGCTCCGTTACTCAAGAGTAATGTTAGGTATAAGATCCGATCTTTCATCAATAGAAATTGTGAGCGACATTAATAGTTCTGGGAAATTCATTGCTTTTAAGGTGCGCATTCGTGGCCTAATACCTAATATTGTTTGCGCATACTTACCATCAGGAATCGCAACAGACTTCCAACGCCTAGAAGGCCTCATTGCTTCTTTGGATGCACCTTCTTTGGATGCACCACGTTGGACCGCATAGTCTAACCTGGTGCAGCTCTCATACATCAAAGACAGGATCAATGTTAAACTCGATACTCACTTCAAACAACATTTGCGTTCTAAATGAGGGATCTCCAACATTTCTTAAATAAGACGGATACACAAGTTGCTTAGACTTGACCATTTGCTCTGCAGGCTTGGTAGCTCAGGTCAAGTGGTATACCAACTGTGACACCAGGGTAAGCGATCATCTACCTATCTATGTAAGTCACACCAAATTACATCCCTTTGTGAAACATAGACATACAGTTTTAACTGACTGGTCCAAGTTTCGTGCACTGAGCACTGATACAATGACAAAATTGAAGACACTAGATGATTTACTTTCTGGGATAAAAATTAACCTTGAGAAATCATCACAAACATGTAAAGTCCCCCAAGGACATCTAGGGGTAGATCCTGAATACCAGAAATTGCGTGCTCAACGCCGTCAGGCGGAACGAAAAGCTCGAAGGAGCGGAATACTTGAAGATCAAATGAGAGCCAGACGAATTCAGACGAAAACAAAGCACGAGCTCAAATATTTGGGAAAATGCCGATGGAAGAGTCTTTGGCATTCAATATTACCAAACACCCCCACAACACAAGCATGGCGCATAGTTCTCTCATTAAAATCGCCGGTGTTACAACACCAACCATTTTGCGCGCTGGCACTTCATGGAGGTGTCAGCGATATGAATATAGCCGAAGAATTTCGCAGAGCAGTGACGCGATACTTATCTACAACCATAGCAAACACGGCTCAGAAAACCTCATCCCCGCGGCTATCAACAGCTTACAACCATATCATGAATCTGCCGTTTAACGAAAGTGAACTGAAATGGGCATTGGGAAAGCTCAGGCGAAAAAGTGCCCCAGGGCGTGATGGTATCAGTCCGGCTGCACTAACGAATATTGGGAAGCACGCTATGTCCTTTTTACTGGATATGTAAAACCAATGCTGGGCTAGTGGTTGTATATACCCCTTGTCTGGAAAGAAGCAATTTTAGTGCCTGTTTTAAAACCTGGAAAATCTCCTCTAAGCATCTCATCTTTTAGTCCAGTGAGCCTCACCAGCGTGCTGATGAAGACGATGGAACATATAGTCTTACAGCGACTAAATTGGTGGTTAGATTCCAGTGGAATGTTGCCTTTCCAAATGACCGGTTTTAGGCGGAATATGTCAGCTATGGATTCTGTGCTTGATCTCGTGACCTGTGTAGAACACGAGCGCAGCATTCACAAACTCACATTAGCAGTGTTTCTAGACACTCAGCGGGCATTTGACACTGCTAGTCACTGCCATGTTAACGAAGAGCTTCAGCGACTAGAAGTAGGTGACCGCCTAGTGAACTGGATGAATGATTTCCTCTATGATTGGTCGATGTACGCACGGTCGCTCAATGGTTTTACATCAATACACTGTGTTTGACAAGGAGTTTCTCAAGGAAGCGTATTAAGTCCCACATTATTTAACCTTGTATTCACAGAACTCCCTGGTTGACTACAAGACAATGTATCGATTTCTATGTATGCTGATGACATATATAGTTGGTCATCAGATGCCAATCCAGGTGCAATTCAGACTTGTCTCCAGACTTCACGTTTAATTATTGAACAATTTCTCATTGAACGAGGTATGTCGATCTCTACTGAGAAATCTGCGGTCCTTCCATTTACACGGCGAAGACTCAATAACTTTGAACTTACGCTTGGCGGGAAACCTTTGCCCTTGGTGAAGGTTCATCGTTTTCTTGTGGTGTACATTGACCGAAATCTGTCTTGGACAGCTCATGTAAACTATTTAGAAAGAAAGATAGCGCCATGCTTCAATACCTTTCGCTGCTGCTCTGGAACCAGATGGGGTGGCTTTTTGAAGGCACTTTTAACTCTCCATGAAACACTCGTTACACAGTCGCTTTAATATTCACTTCCAGCATTATGTGGGCTCTCCCTGAGTTTTGAGACGCGACTCAAACATCTGATAGCCTGCAGCCTACGAATCTGCTTTGGAGTACAGCCGCAGCAAGTTCCTTGGTGGTTGCAGAAGCTCACGCTCTCACAATACCGATTCTGTGAGCGGGAAACTCTCCGACATTTCATTCGCCTTCTTTCACGACATCATGATCACCCACTCGTTGCAACTATCCGTCGTAGGACGTTTTTCAGTGTGCATAAGGTAATAATGGCTAATACAGATATAATTCCCGCAAACTTAGCACTCCCATATGAAACTCCAGCTGCGCTTTGGACATTCTACTCTGCAAATATTTCTACATCAGTACCTTGAATTGTGAAAAAAATCGACTTTACATCAAACCACGTTGAAGCAAATGACACTTTATATGCTTTCTGAAGCCCCAGATGACGTTAGTGCGATTTATACGGATGGGTCAACAAGCGAATGATAATTTATAGCAGCCTTTATAATTCCATGTTTAAAAAAAAAAAAAAAAAAACTTCTTACTTTCACACAAGACAAGCTCAACTAACACAGAACTTTTTGCTATTTTGCGAGCGGTTCTCTACTTTACTCATTAAACAAATATTACAAGTTGGACTTTCTACAGGGATTCAATGAGTGCTCTGAACATGATAAAATATATATCACCAACAAGTTCGCCTATTGCCATTATTATTTGTTTCCACCTTTCGAGAGCTATTGAAACTGGACATAAAATTAATTTTCAATGGATCCCTGGACACTGTGACATTCAAGAAAATGAAGCAGCCGATCTGGCAGCCAAAAATGCTCACAATATAAATACCAAGACTGCAATAACTTTCACGAAAGGGGACACATTAAACCTGCTCAGAAGGACATTGAGGCGAAGATCCCAGGCTACTTGTTTTAGAAACGCTCCTCAGAACTCCCATCTCGAACGGATTGACCCTAACATAAAATTTTGGATGCCAAGACACATTTCAAGAGCTTCTAAAACATTGATATGCAGACTTCGATTGGGTGTTCCTTTTGGACAACATTTCCTACATCGAATACGACAAGTTACCTCCCCTTTGTGCACCACATGTGACGAAATAGAAGACGCAGAACACATACTAATCAACTGCCGAAGGTATATACAGATAAACGACACCATCTTCGAGAACAAATTTCCACCATCGATAACCGCCCATTGTCCCTCTCAACACTCTTTGGTACATAGAACACACATAAGGACTCAACAAACGGTGATCGGGTATCTTGTAGATTATCTGGGGGGATCGGTGGCCGAGTGGGCTAGCGTCGTACTGGCGTGCGGTCATGTACCAATACTGCGTGGTGCACGTTAAAGACCCCAGGCTAGCGGTTGCACTGCACTGGCTAAATTGCTTATTGACAGCTGGGAGACTCGTCGTCCGTTGAGGCAGACCAAGTTCTAGGGTCTAGGCTGTATAAACATACACACAACCCATTTTTTTTTTTTTTTTGCAGATTATCTGGAGGACACAAAATTAAGTGAGAACTATTGACAAGGACAAATCTCATGTATAGTACGCTCCTGGCATGCCGTCGCTGTGATGCGGCCTATTTTTGGAAGGGACAGGACACCGTTTTGGAGGCTGTCGGTCCGAGGACCAGGTAGCGTGAATACCTCCTCATACTGAGGACGGGTGCTTAGTTTAGGGACGGTGCCTCCCACCAGGGATGGCCGGACATATTGTGACGTCGGGTTTTGGACACGGTACATATGTAAAGCGCGAGACACATGCGCGAAAAATTCATCCGATCCGACGTCCGATCCGGCAATACGACTGCCTGATCCGAAAAATTTGGTCGCAGACGTCAGATCGGCGATCCGGCGTGCGTCCAACGTGCCAGATAGTTTCGCACGGCGGACGGACTGTCGGAAGCGTCCAGCCAATGACAGCACAGCTAGCGCAAACGTCATGATGACGTACTGGGTATGGCAGGACGAACAAGAAAACGGGACTGACCTCGGCGACGGGAAGCCGGACGCGTGAATCCCGCTGACCCAGTGGCGTCGCGAGGGTCAGCGGCACCCGGGGCGGTAGCCCGCCGCGGCGCCCCTTCCCCCCCCCCCGCCCTCGCGTGGCCCGTTGCGACTCCTCCTCCCCTCCCCCCCCCCCCCCCCCACCTCCACCTCTGCTCTCGCGTGGCTCGCCGCGACTGCCCCCCCCCCCCCCCCGCTCTCGTGGCCCGCCGCGACACCCCCTGAGCGCTGCACCCAGGGCGGTCCGCCCTCCCCCGCCCCCCCCCCCCCCCCCCCTTGTGACTCCACTGCGCTGACCCATTCGAGAAAGATGGCCTCAGCAAAGAATGCACGCGCTAGCGAGAACGAGCTCCTAATTTCGCTCGTGCGAGCTGAACCGTCAATCTGGGACCAGAGATCTGTATACATATGAACGCAAACCTCCAATGGAGGGCTTGGATCTCTTGGTTAGAGCCGAACGAATCGCCTTGTCGCATGCAAGGTCGGAAGCTTGTGTCTCAGACTGTCGCGTGCGGCAATTCGGAGCGGCGTTCGGACTGTCGTCCATGTTCTGCCGTCCATGTGTCTCGAGCTTAAATGATTATTTTATTGTATATATATATATATCTACATATTATTTTTTTCTTTTTCGTTTGTCAAATTTATTTGCTGCTTATAATTTCAATTAATTGTCTGGAGTAGTCGGCGCTGACCCTGCAGCTGCTAAAATCTCCACTTTGAACGTTCTATTTTAATAAATATTTATTTTTCTATCTCTCTATTACCGGAAATCACGTAGCTGTGCAGCTTTTTTTTTTATTGACGTATTTGCAACGTTTTAGAAGCCACAAAAAGATGGGTGTCTTATTTTCAGTCTATTTCTAGTATTGAGTGTGTTCCTTTGATGACCGACTACTCTGATTACATTTGGTGGTTGTGTCTAAACCATAGAAAACAGCTCGTGATCACGAAGAAGAGAGTGGGCGCGACTCAAAACGGCCAGTTCTCGATCAGCGGTTTTGGGGCGGAAAGAAAACGAATTTCGTGCCGTAAATTTTGTTCTGAGTAGTTGTCATATACAAACGAAAACCTTGGCGAGCATAAATACCCTGACAGTGTCCCTTTAAGATATCTGCTTTAGAAGCTTTGCTCCAAGTAGAATAGCTATACGAGATGTGCGTCTGGAGGAGATTTGTGAAAGGCGCCGGCTCTCGCGCGTGACAGTCGACGTCTCCCCGCGCGTTCTCGTGTCGCAGCGGCTCTCCGTCTCCTCTGCTCAGCGTGGCGCGCTTGCCAATCCCGTTCTTCGGACGAAGAGCAGATCTTGCGTGGTCTGGCCATGTCGGGTGGGGGGTCAGAACACTTTAGAATGTTTTAGCCGTCCAACGTCTATAGCTCTTTCAATACGTCCTTCATTTATTTCATTATGCTGCCACATGGTACCATGTTCGTTGTTTCAGGTACTCCAATTGTACATAGATGTGCGATGTGCAGGCCAATTGTACATTGGCCTGCACATCTTAAAAACTTTTTTTTTTTTAAATTTGTCGCTAGAGTAAACATCGCGCGAAAACTGTGTAGTGTACTCACGCCGTTACTCACTGTCACGTCTCCGGCGCAACACTGTACCTCTGTGTTCATGCATGAAAAATAGTATTCTTTTTTTTTTCTCTCTTTCTATGTGAGTGAGGCACACATTAAGAAATACCCTATTACAGAAGTGAAACATCCGTTGTTTAATGTAAGCAGGGATATTTGTATTTCGTGCTTAATTAATGGTATAGCTCAGGGGTGACCAAACTGCGGCTCGCGAGTCACATGCGGCTCATCGCGGGTCCAAGTGCGGCTCGCGGCTTTTGGGTGAGCGTCCCTCCTTCCCCTCTTGTGTTCCAAAGACAAAAATATCCCTAGAATTAAAAAAAAAAAAAAACTCCTAGTCTTGGCAGCTTTGTACTACACTATGTACAGTACATACAGCTGGACTGCTCATTGAACAATGATGTGTCCAGTGACACTGTTTCCTTTATTGTTCTAGAAACAATTTCGAACCGTATACGCATAGCAGGCGTCAGGGGCAGTGGCTGGCTAGCGAACCAGCTGAAACATTCATTTTTGCTTAGCGGTTAAAGTAACGTTCTGCTGGTTGACGTTATTTGTTGTAGTCAACAATTATACTGGTCCCCTTTCGAAAGCACTGTTCCTTCCAAATCGTTTCTTTTTAAAAGTAGCCTCCCCCTCTTTCTTTTTTTTTTTTTTTTCCTGCGGCTCTTTGAACTTTTATTGTTTTGTCTGCGGCTCTAACCCCTCGTCACTCTGGGCACTTCTGCTATAGCTAATGTATTTGTCAATTGTATGTAAATGTCAGCACGCTCTTCATTCTAAGTACAACTAGTATTTTAAAAACTTGTATCTTAAATACTGGCCAAATACCATTTGGGGCACTATTCTTCGTAATCAAATGCGATATTGTGCACTCTCCGCGGTGGCAGTCATATGCAAAGAGCATAAAACTTGCTGCGGTTTGGAAGAAACTAAAACATGAAAACATTGAAGAAAAAAAAAACAAAGAGAGCAAGGAATGAACGGGGTACGTAGACAATTATTGATTTTTATTTTTGTAGACGTCGCATTAACATGTTGTTTGGAAAGCACGTAAAACTTAGGCTGAACCTTCAAGATTGAACTCGTGCTGGATACATTGCGTTTCTCAACGTTGTACCAGCCAATTTTATGACAAACAAACTTTTTCTTTTGAAAGATGCAACATTTTTTGTAGTGCTTGATTTTTGGTGTTTGTAGACTCCACTCTTTATTTGAGCACGATCTCTTTTTTGACCTGGGATTAAATTTAAGTTTAAGATATAAGACTATAGGAACAAAGTGTATATGTAAAAGTATTTAACGACAACCAAATATTTTTTTTGTATTTGTATCTTGCGTTTAAATATTTTTCTAAAAAGTGTAGCTGTATTCGTAATTAAATACATTTAGCCGGCGTATTTTGTACTTGTACTTCGACGCATTTTTTTTTAAGTATTTGGCCCAACTCTGCATGTAAGATTGGTCATCTCTCCCCCTAACACCGCCAGAAAACTCAAACCCCCCTTGAAAAGCATTTCTCGCTATGCCGCTGGTGTGCACATATTCATTTGGAAGGTCCCGCTGCCCAAGAGTTATCGGCTACCTCGACCACCTGCCCACAAAAAATCACCGGCCCCTTTAGACAGGCCGACCAGCGCTTTGAATCTTTTTTTCCTCGAAGAA
The DNA here is from genome assembly GCA_013358835.2 of Ixodes persulcatus. Taxonomy (NCBI): domain Eukaryota; kingdom Metazoa; phylum Arthropoda; class Arachnida; order Ixodida; family Ixodidae; genus Ixodes; species Ixodes persulcatus. The sequence goes on along the minus strand of JABSTQ010009797.1, from coordinate 169,987 downwards.
AGCAGAAAACCATAGAGCAATAAAACCACCAAGTAGCCCGTCCACCTAAAAATAGCCAACAAAGGCAAAGAAAGCCTACCCGGCCCGGCCATCGTGGAACCAGCGCATGAGGACAACCGAGCCTTTGGGTACTCAGACCGCCAGATAAAAGTGGTCAGCATGCCGGGAGAGCAAGCAAAAGACGACCGCAGACGATGGCAGACGAGACGCGCATCACGCCACAAGCCTACCTCTCAACCGCGTTCCACCGTAACTTGCCAAACAGCGAAGGTTACGGCACTTTCCAGCCAATCAGAGCGACGGAGGCTAAGCACGTGACAACCCTTACCAAAGGAACAGGGGCGAGAGCGTATCTTTGGCGGTTGAAGAAGAGAGGAAGAAGGGACTTTCCTTTACTCGGACCCTCCTTCGTGCGTCCCCTACACATCGCTTCTGTCCTCCTCGCCCTCACTCAAATATTTGTGCAAAATCGGCTATCCTCTTTCTCCCGCGTGTGGCTTCGACAGCCTTGCGCGCAAGTATGGTCACGTGTTTACCTTTGACACGCTGATCAGCCCACTACCTTTCGCCGTTTGCCAGGCTACTGAGAGACGGAGTTGGGCAGAGGACCCAGAAGGAGGCAACGGTCGACCACGGCAAGGGTGAAGGTCAGACTCGCTTAGCACGTCGCCCCGCTCAAGAGATCGGGTTCAACGCCACTGGGCCGAAAGGAAACCGGCAAATAAAGAGCTACTCCTTTCACCCCCACGCTTAGAGTACTGTGAAAGCTACGTGCTTGTTGTACCAATCGTACGCCTATCCTTCAGCACGTGATCACACTCCCGCCCATTCCCACGCGCAGGTCAGCCGACGAAAGGGAGGCGGATCATTGGTCTGGTGAGAGCCTAGCCTTCCACGCACTGGCTGCTGGCTACGTGATTTATATAAGTGCATTTACCTCCCTTAAGCTGATAGTACGGTGGAAACTACGCACCCGCCAGGACCAATGGACCGCCTCTCTGTCATAACCTGACCCCGCTCTCTGCGGGAAGGTATAGGCGGGAGTGCGAAATTACGTGGCGAAAGGTAGCCGTAGGACTGGTCCGAGCACGTAACTTTCCCAGCACTGTCAGGTTAGGACTAAATGGGGTGCCCACGTCTGGTCCGGGCAGCGTTCGAGGTCTAATCCTTCCGATAATCTCCGGCTTGCTGCGGCGGGCAGTCGTGTGGAAGTTTGTTCTGAGGGGTTGTTGGCTGTCTGTTTGCTTTGTTCCGTCTTGGGAGAGGAGGGGGTGGAGGGGGACTGTAGTCGGTTGGGTCAAAGACGTCGCTTTTTCGGGGGTTGGAGTGGTGAGAGTCTGAAGATCGGCAGTCGGTCTCTCGATTTCATCTGGGCTGGCTTCGTGGGTTGTCGGTCTTTTGCAAGAAAAGCTGCGAGGTGAGTTCGCCGAGATCGACGCTGTCTTACTTCGTCTCTCTCTAGTCGCACTATTCATACATCATAAAAAAGACAGTCTGCAAACACGAATCACCGCAATGCCCGTGGTTTGAATGCCGTGTGCCAAGTTTTCTCATTGAACTCATTGACATGCGGCATTCGAAGCACGGGTCTTGCGGCGACTCGCGTTCTAATCTGTATGCAGACTGTCTTTTGTATGATGTATAAGCAGTTTGACCTCGGCTTTAAGCAGCGTCTGCAAATTGTATTTTGTATGATGCGCGAACGGTGTAACTGCGCTCTTAGGGTCCTTATCGTTTTGTAGAAACATGTTTCGTGGAAACACGTTCTGTGGACAACTTTTCGTAGACACATGTTTCATGGTTCTAGGTTTCGTCAGCACTGTGGTGTTCGCCTAAATTCGTTTCGGAGACGCATATGTTCATGCGTTGTTTCGTCGACAAAGCATTTTTTCTGCTAAGTACATAATAAAATTTAGAAGCCGCTAAAGGCTAGCCTATGATTACTGAGGCGTGTTGACCCAAGCCTTGCCCCCCCCCCCCCCCCCCCCCCCCCTCCGCCTCTCCTATCTCTCTCCCGCCGTAAACCAGGCTAGACGCAAAGTTTATCCGGGTTGTGCTAAAGGGGCACTGAAGTCGATTCTGAGATCATCCTTTTGTGGGGACAACTCAATTTAGACACTCTAAGCATCCCAACAAACCCGAAATTACAATCGTGCGTAGCTTATTTCCTCGTTAAAAGCGTGTTCTAAGATCGCGAAACGCCCTTTTTTGGAAGAAATTTTTCCCGAGTGAAGTGGTCGACGAAAGGCGCTTGTCAGCGAGTTGCAAGCGATGGCTTCGCCCGCGGAGAAGAAATGAGTCTTATCCGAATCTGTACCTATCAGACTCTCTTCAAAGCGAGTTATAATTACGTCATTCGGAATCTGCGCGCATTGTAGGGCTTTCATTGTTCCACACAATGTAGTACGCGAGAAAAAGGAAGAGTCTACATGTTTTTCTACTGCCCTGATATAAATAGGCAGTTTTGTAATATGGTATATGTGGGAACTAACACATTTTAAACAATATAAGATAAAAAACGACCTTTTTTTAAAAAGTACTTTAGTGCCCATTTAAAGGTCGTTCACACATTTGCGTTTGACTAAAACCGACTGAGACAAGACCAGTTTTTAAGCCTCTTGTGACGGCTTACGACCACCTCCGCAGCAGCGCATCCGGCCGTAAGCGGCTTAAAAAGCGGTCTTGTCTCATTCGGTCAATCGGTTGCAGGTGTGTGAACGGGTCTTTACACGAAACGTCGCAAAGTGTGTCCATGAAACAGACACTGGAAGCCTTTCGATGAAACGAACTGTACATGAACCATAGCATGCCGACGAAATGGCCTGTTGATGAAACTTCGTTCCACGGACCCATTTTCGCCTTTTTTTTTTAGTATGAAGCGCGTGCTTTGAACATAATTTGCAGTTGTATTTCGATCTATCGATCAAAGCGTCATATTGAGAATAGCAATAGATGCGAAACGCGGTTAACATTGCTGACGCTCACGTTCACTATTCGCCTTCCGTGGCACACGCCGCAGCTTCTTTTCGATGCGACGTTTGGCTCTCCTCTCCCATCTCTTTTTCTGGCGAGAACCGAAAATGCAGAGAGTGAGGCTATCGTCGTGGGGGGGGGGGGGGGGGGGGGGGTGAGTCATCACGAAATCTGTGGCATTTGGACACTTCCGCAACTTTCTGCTCTTGTTTTACGACACGTCTCAGACGGTTGCAATAAAGGCCCAACTACATGGACGGGTTTTCACGCATGTCGTCGGCGTCCGCGTCTCTCCGCGTCAGCGACGAACCGACGAGAGAAAGGGCGACCAACCCCGTGGGGACGAGCGCCAGCCCGCGTCGGTCGGGCGCTGTGTCGCCTGGTCGACTAGGCCTAAATCATCGGACAACCGCGGGGACTACCACCTGTCTATAGTGTATTAGTGCTTTACGAACAAGTTTATTTAGAGCTTAGAAGCCTTTCCGTTTAATTTTATATTAAAGATAATTATCCGTTCATCCCGAGACTGTCGTACACCTCGTCGCACACGTCTGCACGCATCTCCACATAGACTGACTCGGATGTTCCAGAAGGCGCGCCCGACCTCACTTCCGCAGAGCCATATATGTAGAAAGTTTGTTCATTATTCGGTAAGTATAGTGCGAACATATGGGCGCGTCATTGGCCGAAATTGTTGCAATGACCTTGGGAGCGATGATTGACAGCTCTCTGTGACCAACCACTAGCCACAAATGTTCCCCTAGTGGAGGCAACAAGCTTAACAAATACCCTTCAATCCCAATTTAAGTAAGGATGGATTCAAGTATTTCATTTCAGCTCGCCAGAGTTGAAATTTGTGACTCTTCGTAGCTGAAAGGGCAACGCATGTGACGTTGTTGCCACGGCGACATTCAGAACACACTCAACCTTTCTTTTGATGACACTCGCGGCCGGGGCTGCTGACGCGGCCACGACGGAGTAAACCTGAGACTGGCGAGGAATGAACTTATAAGTCGAAGGAACAGAGAAAAACATCGCTGACATAAAGTGTTTTTTTTTTTTTTTTTTTCAGTGGAAAGGGCATTGTTTTTGTGCGTTTTTTTTTGTGAACTTTTGTTAGAATAGAATAGGTACTGATCCTTACGTTAAATTTTGGGGGAGATTGTAGAGTTATCTTTGTGAATCGGTATAAAGGCCGTCCATACTACTATTTTGTGTATTGGAGAGTTTGGCGTTTGAACTGTTTAGAGTTTGTTCCTTTGGGTTGGTGGTGGCTGATTGGAGGGTTTGGCGTTTTAACTGGTTGGGTTGCCCCTTTTGAGTGGGTGGTGGCTAATTGTGGGCTATATAAGGAGGCCGACTAGATCAACCTGGTGGCTGAGTTTGAGACGTCGTCCTGTCCTTTTCTGTTCCTTCGACTTATATGTTCGTTTCTGCCCCAGTCTCAGGTTTCTTCAACATGGTTAACATTCCCCAGCTAGCCTGCACCCTTACTATATTATCTACGACGGAGTGAACTGTAATAACTGCGGATTCGCCTCCGTAGGAGTTTTGACCCAAACCCCGAACGCGCACGCCACATTCGCAGTTTCGCCTCATATTTCAGGAATGTCACCTTTCCTGGCTCAATAAATGCACTCAGCAACTTACGTCGTAAGTTCATTACGGCGGGTGAAGGCATAGACACAGGACTTCGGCGTTCCCAGGAAGCTTTGATCACGCCGCGAGACCGGCGAGACTTGTGTTTGACAAGTGGCGCCTTTGTCTTGCACTACTGCGCTTACGTAAAAAATTCTGCGTGTTCTCAAAGGCACTTTCCACAGTTTACACACAGTTTTGATAAACTTCTTCGGCGAATGCCGACGAACGAGCAGAAAACGTGTCCTGCACGCTGCCACCCGGCCTCCGCAACGCTCCTGAAGGTCGATTTTCCGTGTCCCAAAATGGCCGTGCGGTGGCCGCACTTGCGCTGCAGCCACCAAGCGAGGATGCGTGATCCAGCAAATTGTCTTAGAGATCAGTGGGCCAGAGTCTTTGCATCGCTTATCCCCCGGGCGAAAAACGCTGAGTCACTGAGCTGTGGAAGCAGGCGCAGCGTCCGATATAGCGCACAGCAGATCAACAGCACTTGCTCAGAGGGCGTTCCTCAGCCCGAGAGATAGAGAGGGCAGCGCGGAGAAGGCGAATTTTGCAAGGTTTATATTCGGCTCTGCTCTTCAGCCCCGCGTCATTCTGATTGGTCGCTGCCTGGCAAGTCACTTCCGGCGCGACGCCGAGATATGCTGAGATCTGGCCGAGGCAGATATCGGCGCCTCGCGCGTGTCGGATTCTTGTGTGTGAGGGCGCTATTACAGTCCGACGGCTATGTTCACGATCATGACTCCAAGGACGCCGCCACCTTTAAATATCGTCACGTCCACTATGGGCCAAAGCATTCATTTGCCGTCGCCACGCCAATAGAATACATTTAGGATATAAGCGTAGCCGCCACACATTCTCGGTTTGTCTCGCCTTTATTATTTTGCTACTTGCAGGTTGAATTGCTTTATTATTTTTTCGTCGCCCATACCTGGTATGCCTGCCAGGCGGCTGAGGACAAGAGTAAGCAAAAAAAACTTTCAGCCTTTCTACTCTGGTGAAGAGGGAAGACACGCGAAGCTGTGCTATACACCGTTTCTACGTGGGCGCCGCCATCTTCAATTCTGGAACTTCCGGTATGCGTGAAAACATCGCTTTCTTCTCGCCTCAACAGTAGAACGTGTTAACATTTTAATTGCAACCGTCAGTCGTTCTTGTTATGACCCTTCTATACCTTTTTACTTGTTCTGGGTTGTAATCTCTTGCTTTTTGTTCGGAACGCATACCGGATAGGGGGACAACGTGGCTGGGTGCGAGGCTAAACGAAAAAGGTGTATAGACCTTTCCAACGGCAGTCTCGAACGAAGCGCCCGGGCGGAAAATGCTGAGTCACTGAACTGTGGACGCATGCGCAGCATCCGATATACCGCACAACAGACCAACAGCGCATGCTCAGAAGGCGTTCCACAGCTCAGCAGACAAAGATGGCAGCGCGCAGAAGGCGCTTAGTAATGGCCGGCCGCAAGTCGGCAAGCCAGAGTGGAAAGGTTGCCGCCATCGCTCATTGATGGTGGTAACTGTCCAGAGTTTTGAGTCAGCATTTGTTTGCTGGCGGACACGATACTGGGGAAACTAGCCCTTAACAGCTCCGCTGTAAAAAGGTCCATAGGTGGCGCTACTCGTTTTCTAAAATGGTGGTTATAGCGAGGGTCGGAGATGCGCGCTGCGGTCTACCAGTTGCTGAGTCTGGCTAGTGTGCAGGCTTCATTAAGTGACACAGGTTATCCCCGCTTATACGAGGAAGCTATAGGGTGTTATGCACGCAGGTCACTTCTTTATCCTGAAAACAAAAGCGGAGTTTCGCGTAATATTTACGCCAGCAGGCACGTATTAATTCACGACTCAAACCCAAGCTACCTTCTATTGTGGACCGAATTTCTCGATAGAGGTGTTAATTTCTGTTTCACTCCTAACTCAATATGTGTCTCGCAGCGTAATCTTTGAGCTAAAGAAATTGTTCGCAGATATTGCGACATTCGTGTCCGATCCAGGCATTTCAAGATATGTTTGAGTTCAGTGTACCTTTAAAGACAGGGTCTTTCATACACCTTCGAGGTAGCATCGAATATTCTAATTGTTGAAAAAATCAGCACCGATATTTTTGTGCGCTTGCTGCATTTTCTCACTCAGACAATTGTCATGTGAAATAATTAACTCCGGACCCTTTAATTGGTGTCTTGGACATTAAAAAGCCTCTGACACGCCAAAAAAAAAAAAAATGTTTCATGCTAGGCGTTGAATTGGCATATCAGGACATTACAAAAAATTTTTTCACTATAGAGTTGCGTAGTTTTTTAAAAAAAATAGAAATACGAGGCCCAATTCAAAGTTCCCGCCGTGCACTGTGACGTAACAGTGTACCGTAAGGTGTCGGGGCGGTCAGAAGGAAGGCATCGCCGGAAGTCACGTGAGTTGTATCCCTCCTCGTGCTTACCGCGAGCGCGTGTAATATTTTTTTTTATATTTTTGTTATTCTCCCCACCTCCACGAGCGATCCAAGCAGACAAGGTTTCTTTTATTTGCTTTTCATCGCTTAATGTTGCTGTAAAGGTGGAAGAAGCGGAGTCAGTGAATTGACGTGATCAACTACAATGCCTAGAAGGTGTTGTGTGAGGGACTGTCCCGGTATTTCAGCAACTGAAGAAGAGATCACACTGCATGCATTTCTGAGAGACATACATCGGCCGCATGAGCACCTAGTAAACAAGTTCTACTCATGTTCTAGACAAAATACGTACTTTTTGTTAGACGTTTACTTGTACTTGGTAAACTCACCAGTTCGTATTCTTTAGACGGCAGGCATCTTCAGCCTGGAGAGTATCCGATGATTCAACGACCTTGGTGTATCAACCTTCAGCAATGCGATCGGGCGTGTCGTATGCTAGCAATCCTAATTTCTGCGAGCGTTCTAATTTTTTTTTTTTTTTTTTCAAAACTTGACAGTTTGTTTTGCGCCCAGTATAGCCCTGTATCATCGGACTGACGGCATGCACTCGTACACTGGCTTGTACTCGCAACGCTTTCATCATTGACCTCCATCACGTCGATCCACTTACTCTTCGTCCTCAAATTTTACAGCACGCAAACTAACCAACGGTGCAGGGATAAAGAGCTAGTGGAACTAAAACTTCGTTTTCTACGATCGCTCGTACGAAGAGCAGAATAAAAAAAAAATAAAAAAAGTCTTAGGCACGGTCGCGGAGAGCACGAGGAGTGAAACTCACGTGACTTCCGGTGAACCCACTTTTAGTGACGTAGGTCGATGCCTCCCTTCTGACCGCCCCGATACCTTGCGGTACACTGTTACGTCACAGTGCACGGCGGGTACTTTGAATTGGGCCTCGTATTTTTATTTTTTATAAAAAAAACTACGCAAGTCTATAGTGAAACAATTTTTTGTAATGTTCTGATATGCCAATTCAGCGCCTAGCATGAAAAAAAATTTTTTTTTTTTGGCGTGTCAGAGGCCCCTATTTTTAGCACCAGAATAACGAATTCAATTCAAATTTTACCGCATATCGCTACGGGTGACGAGTTTAAAAAATATTCACAAAACGTATGAATTAAGAAACGCTGTTCTCACCACGAAAAGTAAAAAAATGGAATCCGAGTCAGAAAAGCTTTGAACAGACTTTGCGCTTCTTTGTTTTTTTGGCGTTCACCTGGACAATTGGAGGTCAAATGTATCATCGACATTTCGAGCAGCGATGTTAAGGGGGGGGGGGGGGGGTTGTTTATTCCTTTTATGAACCGGAAGTTCTCTGGGAAGTCAAGGACTGGACCACCGCCTGGAGGTGTTTCCATGAAAAGGGTTTATAGCCAGTTCATGCTATAGTGTAAGACGAAATAGCTCATTTTACGCGTTTGCTGGCTGGGGATGCGGATATCTTACAAGGTATACGTATCAGGAGCGCCACTGTTACTTTTTTGACCGACAAAGTTGAAGCGTGGACATATTTTGGTGTGCACATGAAGAGCGATCCTTTCTCATCTGGTTGCACCTAACCATTTTAATTTCGACTACATCTTCCTTTTAGGGCTCACTATATACTTCTCAATGAACAGGTACAACGCTGATCGCAAACACGCTTAGCCGTGCAACGATATTGGGTAGGGATGGTTCTCACCTCCGGCAATCTTACTGGCATGTGACACGAGTATACTCGAATCCAGCATTACTGACCAACAAGCTTCTCTGACGCCACGTAATATCGAGGATAAACGCGGGCTTTTTTTTTTTTCTTTTCTGTTTCTCCTTCGCAAGACTTGATGACGAAGTTCTGGGGATCGCATTGTCTGCGTTCTCAACAATGCGATTCGCAGGATTTCGTTATCGACCTTTGAAATTTTCGCGGTGGAAATATTTAAATCGTGCTACAACAGTGGACAGGAGCGCTTAAGCATTCGATTGGTGCTCGTGACGATGCGACAATAGGAATTAGCGGCGAGAAGTTTTGGTGGCGCCCTCCTGTGGTTCCCCTTTGTGACGTCATTACCTTGCAAACAACAAGTTCGATGGTGTTTGTTATTAGCATGGTGGAAGCTTGAAATCATTGCGCTCTCAAAGGAACACTGCCAACACCGTCAAAATTAAAGTTCTTTCATTCCTCTTATTTCCGTCGATGAAAATCCCCTTTCCGACGTCATAGTCAGCGTTCGGCCAATCGTGGAAGGCCGACCACAGCGACGCTTTCGATCGCGCACGGGGCTAATAGCCGAACTCAGTGCGCGTCCTGTGCTTTGCCAACCCAAGAGCGTGGTTATGATAAAACTTGGCAGAAAATAATCGGCTCCAGGTCACGTGGATTACGAGACGGAATGTCCAACGAGCCTGAATGTCCAACAAGACGGAAGATCTAATAATGGATATTCAGGCACGATGGACATTCAAGCGCGTTCGACGTTCGTCTCGGTTGGACCTTCCGTCTCGTTGGACATTCAGGCTCGTTGGACATTCAGTCTTGGTTGGATCTTTCGTCTCGATGGACATTCGCACGTTGGACATTCCGTCTCGATTGTATCTTTCGTCTCGTTGGACATTCAGGCACGTATGACATTCCGTCTCGCCTATCGCGTGCTAGAATAATTTGCCTTGTTGAATATACAGAGTTGTGTGTATATTTAATCTGCGTTCCTGCACGCATGCCGCATTTGCGTCATAATAAAATGTCGTGCCACTGAAGCCGACGTTGACGGACCGACAGAGAAGCATAGAGCAGACACGAATATTCTAATTTCATCTATAGGAAGGCATGATGGTTAGTTAGCTGAGTGCCGATGCGCAGCTATGTCCCAATTGGTTAAAGGGGTCGATTGTACGACGCCAAACGCTCCTTTGATATTGACAGTTCAAATGTTTCGAATGTTTCGATAACATAAATCAGCCAATTTGAAATATATACGAGGGATGCAGTGTCCGGGTGTTCTGGTGCATCGCAATTGGGGGACGTCTGTGGAAGCCGCGCTTCAGATCCCAGGGCCGGCTTGCTAGAAACAGCGTCTCGGCTGTGACTGGGTGAAAGAAAGCACTGAAAAAGCCAGCGGACGAGCTGAGCGGGACTCAAGCTGCGTCTCAAGACGCTCGCGCGCCCCAGCCTTTGCAGTGCTTTCTTTCACCCAGTCTCAGCTGAGACGCTATTCTAGCAAGCCGGCCCAGGAATTTCTAGTTCACGTACGGAGACCCGCATTGTAAACACATGACCGCCTGCCAGCGCCACTGAATATGCGCACAGTCAATATATAAATTCTTGAAAGGAGCTTTGGGAGCTGCATGGAGGGAGGCATCAGCAGTTTGCACAGACGTATTTTCCCACTAATAGAAATATGTATCTTATTTTTTTAATAAAATTTGCATCTAACTCGCCTATAAATGCACGGGGGGGGGGGGGGGGGGGGGACGGACCCGACAACCCATGAGTAAATGCCAAACAATTGTGTGAATTTAACAAATTTTTATTTTTGTTCGTTTACCTTTGGAACAAAAAACTACTCACTATACACTGTAGTTGCCACTAGTTTACATACACATCCATTCCCTGCCAGTAGGTTCGTATGGCACAGACTAGAGCGAGAACACTGGTATCACGCAGTACGCAATTCCTTTTGCATGGGACATGCATAGTGGTTCTCAGAAGCCCACGTAATTTAACTTGCTTCTGGAAGCACTCCGAAGCTCGCGATCCTGTTGAGGTAGTTGATGACGTCTTGGTACGTGGGAGCTTGACTGCTGATAAAGGACGCAAACGCATCCATCTCGGCGTGCAGCAGAAGTTTCATACCCGGATGCACCAATAGCCTGCATCCTGCGTGAATATAACAATAGATCGTTCCACGTGGCTTTCTATTCTTGTAGGGGAAGCGTATTGCCCCGCGAAGCCGGCCAATTCGTCGAAATTCCATTGGTCTCTGGACAACTGGTAAAAGGACAATTCGTTGAATAGGGCAATACGCCCTAGGCCAATTCACAGAATGGAGAATGTGGCGAAAGTGCCCGTTCGTCGAACTGTCGAGAAGAGTTGGTTAGGGTAGGGCGTGTAGATAGCCGGGGACAGTGGGGGTCAACAGTGAGACCCTTTTTCTAAAAAAGAGAGGATCACAAATGCAGTTCTCAGAATTTACGAGGGTCCGATAGTGAATCTTAGTTATCGTACCCGGGTCGTTCAAAATTATAAAAGTCGGGTTCTTTGTGAATATGTTCACTCGCGACTCTAGCATGATGGAATTTGGGAAGACCGAGCGACGGGCTGATTTCCTGATCCTTTGGTCACATGTGCACTTGCTAGGTGCGCATACGAATAAATCGCGGTCGCACTTTCGCAGCGGCTCTTTGACAGAGTTACTACCAGTTGAAATTCGATCGCAGCCTCGGTATGCTACCTGGGCGCGTATCGGTGCGACTGCCGCATGCCACGTGACCAGAAAAGGCAAAGCTGAAAGGACAGAAGTCATTCCTAAAAAGTATCGTATTAAATTTTGAAAGTACCTAGTTGTTGCTTAGCACATTGTTCACTGCGATAGCAGTCGCCAATTCACAGAATGGCTTTGGCTGGCCGACGCATGCGAAACTAATCTTCGCGATAAGCGTCAATGTGCCGGATCCTCCGGACAATCACCGGACAAAAGCTCACCACTTTAGGACATCACTTGCACAAAGGCTTAATGGAAGAAACGTTGCATTTTCTCACTGATTTTGATATCAGGATCGAATTTTTGTTTCTGGGGATCGAGAAGTCCAATCAGAAATGCCTACAGTTTTCACCTTTGTTTTGTAAAAAAAAAAAAAAAAAGAAAGAAAAAAAACCTACAGTTTAGCGTAATTACACATACTGCACCGACTTGACCTAAGAATAATACTAACAATTTAATCAGGCTTTTTTTTTTTTTTTTTTTCCAAGCGGGGACATCGTCTTTGCGTGACTAGGGATACCAATAAGGAAAATACAGCAACTCGTACAATAAGGAAAGAACACTGTGGCTGGGGATAAGCGCAATTTACGATTCTAAGAACTCTCGTGGTTTCCGCGCCAGAGTTACGACCTTCTAAAAAGCAAACGCGTGACTGATTGTCAATAGTATACGAGTTCGGTCTTTGATCTTGTAGCATGTGTGACCTTTTCCACGTCATTTTTTTTTTTTAATTATAAAAATTATCTTTATATTTAGATCTATAAAACGAACAATAAATGTATTGCTTTTTGGGTTTATGAAGTCTATAATATACACGAGCATAATTTTAATTTTATTTGGGGGACTTCACAGAGGCAACGTCAGCGGGACAAGCTCAGTGGCACACCAAAATAGCCGTGCATCGAAAAGCCCGGTACTGAAAAGCCCAGTGCCAAAACGACCACGTACCAAAACGACCAGCCTACCGATATCTACGCACCGAAACGTCCTGGTTCCCCATTCCATCGAACGCAATTTTCACCGCCGTAACTATCAGTAATCTATACTATTCCAAAAAAAAAATATCTTCTAAATTCTATGCAAGGTTCATTCCATATCCGTTGGATATTCAGACTCGATGGACATTCAGGCTCGTTGGACATTCCGTCTCGGTTGGATCTTCCGTCTCGTTGGACATTCAGGCACGTTGGACATACCGTCTCGATTGGATCTTTCGTCTCGTTGTACATTCCGTCTCGCCTGCCACGTCATCGATTGGACATTCACGCTCGTTCGACATTCAATCTCGTTGGACATTCAGGCCATAAGCGGTCACGTGGTCGTGTGTTCTGGCTGCGAGTTGAGGGTATGAACGCTGCTCGTTTTTCCATACTTTTTTCGGCGACTGCTATTGCCAACAGAATATCGAACGCGTGTTTTATATGTTATGGTTGCTAAGGGTTAATTTTCGGAGGTATTTACTGAAAGTACAAACATGCCTGCATCGCATCTTGAAATAACGTATGTATCTAGCTTAACTTTTTTAGCCTTTGTGAGTTGGGATTTGATTACGAGGGTTCCACGCTCCTCGATGTGCGAGGATTACATACTGCTAGTTGAGACAATCGCACGTTTAGAATGCATCTTAAACTCATTCAAAATATTCAAAGGAACAGAAGTAGGCTTCGGTTCATTCCGTTACAGGAACCACGGAAAATCCTTCCTTCACTTTGGTAAACTAGGGTGATTTTTGTACAGCCGCATACAACCTTTTCGCATGTCTTAATGCACAGAATGCATATTTTACAACAGGAACACACCATGCGTGTCCCGTGAGACATCAGTAAGTGATAATTTAATTGTAACCCCCCCCCCCCCCCTTAAAAGTGAACGTGAGCAACACGTGCCACTGCATACCTGAAAATCGTACATTCACGTCAATATTAATAACAATATTAATAATAAAGTATTAGTAATAATAATAAGAAGTATAAATGTATTTTATTTGAAAACACTAGTTGTATGTGGTACAGGGAAGACAAAATAACACTGTTTATACCTTATTATATATTACTATAAACAAGTCAATATAAGCAAAACACATCACGGAATACGATAATGACACCAATAAGGTTACATTATAATGAGTGTGCGAAAACCTATGACACAGTTATAATACGGGCGCTTACACAAGCATGCGTGGCACCATGCCGTAACGCCACGCTCAAAGTTGTGTATAGACAACTGCGTATCGCGTTTCTATATCGAAACGCACGTACTACTTCGACAGAGTTTTCAGTTGGGCAGTAAACTTCGTGGAAAGGTGCATCATACGCTCAACATTGTTCCTGCGCGAAGCAAGCTTCGGCGAAGACATGGATGCGTACGGTGTAAAAATAAATTTAAAACAAATTTAAAAATGTTACACGTGCGCAGAAAATACACAGCTGCGCATAAGGAAAAGGGTCTTTAACGTGTATAGTGCTGTATCTGATTCCACGAAAAATTCCTGCACAATGCCCGATCGTATCCGAACGTTTGCTCCACTTGCTATCAGCTGAGGTCGCTGAGCCTCAGAGGAACGACACCTGAGTCATCTTGGCGATTAAACGTTTTAGCGCCAGTTATCTCAAACTCTATTTAAATCGCACAAAATGCTTTTCTTTCCTTCAGAAAAAAAAACAACAAGAAAAAAAAACATTTCCTGCAAAGATAAATATACCATCGGAAGATCAGTGGCCGAATGGGCTAGCGCACACCAGCTCGGAGTGCTTGGAGCGAAAGCTTGCACTGCACAACCCAGAAATCCTGGGTTCAATCCCCGCCCCAACCCATTTCGATCTGGATGAGCATCGTACCGGCGTGCGGTAGTACGTGTCCGTACCGCGTGGTGCACGTTAAAGTCCCCAGGCTAGCGGTTGTACAGCACTGGCTAAATTATTGCTCATCTACAGTCGAGACGCCCGACGCCCACTGAGGCTCACTAACTTCCGGCTGTCTAAGCCAACATACAACATAATTATTATTAGGTGTGGCCGTCACTTGTTTTTCCAAGCGGCCCAGAGCGGTCCCGTCCACGACTTATACATGATGTCCCCCGATACCATCGGTAACCTTGCAGTATACCGCCACAACGGCAAAGACCAATTCATTATTTAAAACTACTACGTTCTAAATAACAGGGAAAGCATGTTAAGCTTTCCCTGTTATAACAGGGAAAGCTTGTTCCCATTTACGACTGACCAAAACAGTGAAACAGAAATGCTCAATCTGCCTATTATTAGCATTTTCGTATTATTATTTTTTTTTTTTTAGAAGTGCAAGGTAGCGCTGCTTCCAGCATGTTGAGATTGTTGCGCCCTATAAGCATGAATAGCGGTATCGCTTTGGCCCTTGCGATAAGAGGGAGTTTTAAAATAGGAGCCCTCGACTCTTTGGGTAACCGAATAGCACCGCACTGCACTGGGCATGCACAGAACTTCTACGCATGCTCTGTGCGACGCGCTGCTCGGGGTGCCAAACTGTTGGGGCACCCTATTTTAAAACACTCTATTCCTGTCTTGTACACCTTACTTGAAAACGTAATTGATTACAATTACTCTCGGTGTAAAAGTATTTAATTAGGTTACTCGGTTACTCAAGAAGAAAAGTAGTCGGCAGTTAATTGAAAAACTAACCGTCACTTGTCCGATTACTTCAGATTTCAAAAACGACAGATTTTTCTTCCGGTATGAAAATGGGTCCCTTGTACTCTTCAATATTTTATTAGAATCGCCACATTTTAAAGTACCTTTCTTTAGGGAAATGCAAGTCGAAAAACGGCAATATTTTGCGAAACAATTGATTTTTGGCTTTAGGGTGTTTTAATATATTTGCATTTTCGTACTTTATGCATAAGAATAATAAGGACCGGTTATAACAGCCATATGAATCAAATAACTTTTGAAGAACTACTGGCGACCCAGAACGGCATACATTTGATCCACTTATGTGTGCGCGGTTCTTCAAATTGTGACGTCGCCCGCTATCACATTTATGTTGAAGAGTAGGCGTAGCAGCCTTCTCTCCATCGCATTTTTTTTTTGTAGCTTTACTTACTTACAAAAAATGATTAGCAAAAAAAATATATTTTTTCCCCTCGCGAAACAGTGTCGCTACAGGAAGTCTCGTAATGTTAACAAGCGCGTTCGAATCATTATCACATTGAGATGAGTACTGGAAGCATATCTTGGGCAGACTATGTTGACACTAAAGTGGCCCTAAAAATAGTGGACATTAATGTAAGAAGTTTACACCGGCATCGGGACTAGTTACTGGTTTATTTGGCAGATCGACTAGATGGATGGTTTAATATTAGCAGAAACAAACATTGACATAGCGGTCTGACTTGTTTTCTTTGAATGGTTTGCACGCATTTTCCTTAAGCAGAGGAAATCAAAGGGGACGCGGAGTACTTATGTTCATTAAATATAGCTGGTTCTCCGAGCAGGTTGCAACTTCCGTCATGCTGAGGTTTTTGGCTGTTACAATTTTCAAACTGCAGCGTCATTTGCAATTTGCGCTATTTATAGACCACCGAGCTTAAATCTTCCTTTATTCTATCACGAGTTGGAATATTTTCTGAACTGATTTAACAATAAAAGTCAGCTGGCTCTAGCTGGAGATCTCAAAATCGATGTTATGAACGTATCTAAATATGGTGTAGCAGAATATCTTAATTTGTTGTCGGTCTTTGGACTAGAAAACGTCTTGAGAAATTTCACGAGGGAAGAGAGTTTGGGAACTCGAATTACAAGCACGTGCATTCATCGCATACTTGTTAGGCTCAATGAACTCAACTTTGCCTCAGGGTTAATTGAACAAAAAGTAAAGGCCCGTTCACACTCTTGCGACCTCTTAAACCTGGGTTCCTTAAAACTTCTTAAACCAGAGGACACACTGGCGCCATCTATTGGGTAGCAGTGTAAACTCGGCGGTCCGGCATATTTTTTTTTATTTCTCTCGCGCATTATCCTTTCTTTCTTGGCTCGTAAAACTTTTGTCAATGTTATAAACGAGCCTTTCTATGGGTATTACGCACATTTGACCTCGGGAATTCCGCAAAACCTTCGCTCTTGTGAAATGCAGTTCCAGGGTCACCGCATAGATGGCGCCACAATGCCAGTGTGTTCCCTCGTTCTAAAAAAAATTAAGAAGTTTTAAGAGATCTCGTCTCTCTCAGTCGTACTCGGTCGCAAGAGTGTGAATGGGCCTTAACAGACTGCTACTCTGTATCTTTCATTGTGTTTGGTGGTGCCCTAAACGAGGAGTGGATCGATCATCAGGTTGTAACTTTTGATACCAAGATATAGATAAATTAATAGATGAATATGACTGGAGCATTTTGGTATCATTGGATCACAGCACTGTCTATCAAGAATGGGTGAACAATTCGGAAGTATATATGACAAGTGTATAAATAGAATTCGGTTGAAAAAAAAAAGAAAAAGCAAAAATCTGTGGGGGACCGCTGAAATAATGAAGTTATGTCATGAAAAAGACGCGCTATATAATAGATGTAAACCAATCCTAAAGAAAGCGCACTAAAAAAAAAGAGTTCACAAGTTGATGTAATAAGGTTTTTTGCCAAGGTAAGACTTGCGAAATAAAAACACTACGCTGCGCGTTTTAAGCGTCACTGTAAAAAAAACCAGGACAACGTGGGATATTAAAATTATCAGACTTTTGTCTATCTCAAATACTCTACTCAAGATACTGTATTTCAAATACTGTTTGCTAGGTATCTTGGTATCTTGCAAATACTTTTGATCGAGAGTATTTGGTACTCTATTTTATTTACATTTCTGAGTATCTTGTAGTCATTATCTCAAATGCATTTTCGACATTCAGCCATTGTCCGACTTCTTCGGTATGAAGTGGCGTGGGCGTGGCACGAGCAAACTTTAACATTCTTTCGAGCAACCAAATCCTCTTGCTAGCTCCGATAAGCTACGATGACTTAGACTGAGCTCGTGAAAACATCGCTTTTGTGCCGATTGTGACTCATATGTCACACCAAAGTTCGTACAATGAAGGTTTCCCCCTCGCCTTCCCAAAGGCGCCTTTTTTTTCGTATAGTTCCCCACCCCCCCCCCCCCAAAAAAAAATACAAAAAAACACAAACAAAAGGGGTGGTTTTACGGATGTAAAGATTGCCACACTGAGGTGCAACGCAGAACGAGAAATGACCCAGGACAACGATCCAGACTTTAGTCCCAAGAAAATAACAAATAGAAGAAAACGAAAAATAAACACAAAAAGAAGACGCTTTTTTTTTGCTTGTTGTATATTTGCTTTACTAAGGCAAAACGTCGAGGTGTCTTTTGTGTCTTTTCCTTTTGTCGTCAGTCCGGCACTAAATGCTCTCGCGAACACTGTTTGCAAGCGAACACTGATAAGCAGAGAACGGGACAGGAAACTAACTACGACTAGGATGACCTCTCAAAATGCCAACAAAGATTCTCCCAACGTTGAGTGCCTTTCTGAACGTAACCTAATAGAATAAGGTGCGATGAGTGCAATAGTTATCAAGTGGGCTCTCTTTGTTATGGGGAGTTCACTCAGTGAACTCTCCATATAGGGAATATGGATTGTATTTAAACGAATGCGTCTAAGGTCCGCCGCAGGACGTGATATTCAGCGATGTCACTATTCTCAGCTTTCAGCGATGGTGATGCCGCGGAGTGAGAATCGCACTCCCTGGCTCCTGGATGATCGGCTTCATAAGAAAGGTGCTTGCCTACACTTTCCTGGCGGGAAACAAGAAAGACTGCTCGTACTAAACAAAACTATAATGATTTACGCGTCGCAGACCCCGCCTCTTACTGCTGTCCTACGACGATCATCCAGATGAGAGCCATTTTGATAGGCTCCAGCGCCCCTTATAGGTCGTTAAAGTGGCAAATAGCTAAAACAACCTTTTTGTAGTGTTTTGTAACATGTATTAGCGATATTTTGCTCCCAAAAATGTTTTGTAACATGTATCAGTGATATTCTGCTCCTTATGGTTGGACTGCATAAAATAGACCTACGATGTTTATTTGCTTGTTTGTTTTCCGTTTTGCGTTGTTGCGTGCTAATAAACCATTCCAGTAAACCAGATTTGCGCAACTGTATAATTATGTTTGCCACTGACGTCGATACAAGTTAAACGATGTGGAAGTATCTTCAAAAGTAATTGAATTACATTCCCAAGTATTTCTACTCCACTCAAGATACTTTACAGTGAACGTGACTTGAGTAGAATTTTATATACTTTATGAAGCAGGTATTTAGTAACTTAAATACTTTTATCGAATATTCTGTCCGGCACTGAATATTATACATGAACTAGATAGTAAGAAAGGGAAAAAATATTGTCCTATCAATCAAAACAGTTTTTGAAACAGTTTTTAGGAGAGGTTCAATGGAATATTTGTTTGAAGTGTCGCAGATCTTTAAGTGACGGGGTTTAGTTAAATCAATATCTCCATCAGTCGTGCGGGGGGTTACGCCAACTCAGATTATTTGCCGCAGATGACGGAAGATGATCTAAGTATGATTATAAATAATGTCCGCGGCCGAGGCCCCTGAGAATGACGGTATTCGCTTGAGAGATATCTTGGTTAACTTTAACAAAATTAAATACGTGCTGCTGAATATAATTCACTCATCTCTTTCAACTGGTAGAATCCCCAGTGGCCTAAAAGTTGTAGTTGTAAGGACAATCTTTAAAAAAGAAAGTAAAAAGGAAATGTTGAATTACATGCCCATTTCTATTTTATCCGTGGTACCTCTAATCATAGAAAAGCCCTATCTGTCTTTAAAACAACAACGTCTTTCTGTGAGAAGTATTATTTGCAGTGTAGTTCCCAGTACGGCTTTCGCCAAAACACAGGAGACACAATCATAAATCGAAGACCTGTCCTATCACATTCACGAAAATATTGATGGTAACAATTTTGTGCTAACTCGTTTTCTAGACCTCAACAAGGCATTTGATATAATTGACAATAGACCCCGGTTGCTTGTACATAATTTAGAGCACTTAGGGTTGATAGGCCCATTCAATGACTTCCTGACTGACTACTCTTTAGGATGTTAACAGCTAGCAAAGAGTAGTGATGCTAAGAGTAAGTTAGTGACACGTACGGTGTTCCCCAGGGATCTATTTTAGGACCTCTCCTTTTCAATGTCTACGCTAATCAAATTGAGAAGCTTCACTTTTCCTCGCTCGTAATTCAGTACGTCGACGATACCGCTTTGGTTTTATCTGTAAATTAGGAGTTCAAAGCTACATCATCTTTTAAAAATGACATATTCCGTCGTGGTTCACAAGCGACCGAATTTTGGTAAACGTCGATAAAACAAAACTGATGTGCTTTCATAACCCCCACGATTTTATAAAATGCTGTGCCCCTTTAGTTTTTAGCTTGCCCACTTGTAAAAACGGCAGGTGCGCACCGCAAGCACACGTGTCATCTGTAAGGTATCTGGGCGTGGTATTCGATGAAAATCTGTGTTGGGGATCGCATGTCGACTACCTGGCCAAAACGCCTACGAATGGTATCTGCTTATATACAGGGTGTCACAAAAACAATTTACAGAGTTTTTTTCACCGCAAAAATAAACTACGCATTGCCGAACGCTCATTCTCCGCCCAAAGGAAGCGCTAGAGGTCACAACCAGACGCCAAAGTTTCAGCCCGAACGGACACCTTATTCAAAAGTTATAAGTGATTTTCTGAAAATTTCAATGGGAAAACGGAGCCCATTTTTTCCCGTTTTCGGTTTCTAGTGCCATAGAGCCCTATGTATTTGAAAACTCCGTCGACCGCCATTTTCCCATTGAAATTTTCAGAAAATCACTTATAGCTTTTGATTAAGTTATCGGATCGGGCTGAAACTTTGGCATCTGGTTGTGACCTATAGCGCTACCTTTGGGCGGAGAATGAGCGTTCGGCGATGCCTAGTTTATTTATGCAATAAAAAAAAACTGTATTTTTTTTTTTTTTTTGACACCCTGTATACCGCCTTTGTTTTCTGAGGGATGCGCGTACTAGATTTAAGGCATAGGCACTTGGGGAGTCTATACTACGATACGGTATAACGGCTCGTGCCTGCTCGTGTTATAAAAAAAAAAAGAAAGGGATATATTATTCTACAAAACACAGCAAGCAACGATTCGTATGGAACTAAATTTGCTGAACTCGAAACTGACCTAAAGATGTGGTCGCCACGGATCTTGCCAGTTGACAAATTGTATACCTATACCACATTAGTACACTGCAAATACACATCTAAGCAAGCACTAAAAGAGCGAAGGGTCCTGCGGAAAATGGAGCGTTTAGTTCTGTCAAGGGTTTTCACAAACTGTGGTAAAATAATACGGCATTTTTATGCTCCACATTATTATAGCTACATGTTGCCAGATCGACTTCTTGGTTTGCAGTCACTTAGGATTGCTAAGAGAGAACTGAGAGAGTGGTGCCAAGACCTTGGTGCATAAACAATATTTTTTTTTTTCTAGTTGGATGTAACTTGGTGCGTCGTTCTGTGTGTTTTCATCTTGCGATTTTCAAATTTTTATATTTACAGAGTGTACAACTTCTTGGGCTTTGTAACCTGTAACTTCAAATGCTTTTTGTTGTGGTTTTGTTTAGGCCGGTAGTATGCCAGTACGTTTTTGTTTAAGAGTACATTCTAGGCATTGCAAGTTGCAACAGTGTCCCGCCCACAAGCGCACACGTGCTTTTGCGGGCCTAAGTAATTTACGTACTCGTTTATTTCGCAATAAACTTATGTATGCATGCATCTACTATTACATTCGAACGCGCTTTTCACTTCATGTAATTTCGGGCATTCACTATTTGCGCAGGAGAATTTGTGTTCATAATATAGTCCTATCACAACCCAATTTGGCATGCGTATGCTATAGAATACCTAGACTTCAAGTATTTAGGTCTAGTTAGAATGTATATCTGTTTGCTTTTTACCAAAAATGTAATACACCCCTGTTAGGTCTTTGAAAATAGCGTTTTTGCGATTTTCAGTTATTTTAAGATAAAACGTGTCTCGAACACTTTATTTTTGTTGTTCATTACACACAGCGATTTAAAAGAAGCGGAATAGTTATTTTACTAGGCTATTTTAGGTGCGTTGTCATGGCTACGCGTCCGCAAGAAAATCTTTTTTTGTCTGCATATGTATAGCATTTAAAATATAAAAAACAAGCTATATAAAAACAAACACCATGTTTATCAAAAGAAGATCAAGCACAATATAAACTGTGAAATTTTTTATTCAGTTATCATAATAATTAAAAGAATGTTTTCCCCTGGCGCATTTCCCCTTAAATATCGTAAATCATCCGATTGTCAGAGACTTGATTCGACGATCACTTGGTAGGAAACTTGTAGCGATTACGAGTAATTTTAGTACTTCCAAAAGTAATCGGATTGCTCTCGCCGTTACTTCCTAAGAAATGTATCCAAATTATTACAAAATTACTCCAAAACGTTTTCGATTTCAGGTAATTTGATTACTTGTAACTAGTACCCCACAAGTCTGCCTGAAACACCCAAATGACACCTCCCCTACCAAAAAATCCAGTGTAACTTTTCACTATCCGGATTATGGAACCAGAAATTTGTTTCTGGAAAACCGAAATCCAGATTTCAGTCAAAGGAATTGTTTCTGAAAACCTAAAATCCGGATAGAGTCCAGATAGAATCCAGATAGATTTCCGGTTCTATAATCCGGATAGCGAAAAGTTATACCGGATTTTTCGGTAGGGTCCCCTTGCAACCCAGCATACCGCGGTTCTTAAAACAAAAAGGAGGGGGAAAACAGAAAACCAGAGACGATATGAGGGACCAGTGGAGCACGCTAGGGCTCCTCGCTTCACTGGGGTCATTTCGCAACGAGGGGAAGCGATTTCACTGTCCGGTTGCTACATTCTCAACAAGTCGACGTCGGCGTCCCTGTGAAATACGAGTTTCCAGAAAGAGGCCTCAACCGACAAGGGGGAGCATATATTGCGATACTGCTGCGCCGTCAACTGTCCCATATCTCGCGGCCCTGCAATCGCGTGGAGATGTCGCCTCGCCCGGGTTTTCACAGTCCTTCCGGAACAACACTCGAGACGTGGTCTGCCCGGAGACTCATTTCGACGCTGTCACCGCGAACGACCTTCGAGCTGTATTTCTGCTTCTCCGCGATATTGGTGACGGGAGCGACTAAAAGCGTCAGTACG
Source organism: Ixodes persulcatus (assembly GCA_013358835.2). Lineage (NCBI taxonomy): Eukaryota > Metazoa > Arthropoda > Arachnida > Ixodida > Ixodidae > Ixodes > Ixodes persulcatus. The sequence goes on along the minus strand of JABSTQ010009797.1, from coordinate 147,220 downwards.
GTCGGCTTTCCACGAGTTTTTGAAACGCACGCTATGACGTCTCTATTTGGATTGCGTATGCTTTCATCGACGGGATTGCAGGCAATGCCAGTCTGCTAACTCGGACGGTGTTGGGATCGCTCCAAGCTTCCGCCGTATACTTTTCACATACGCCATATAGAACGTGTCGCTGACAAGTTTTTACTTAGTTACAGGACACTGCAAGCCAAAAGGGTAGCCCAGGCAGGGGCGGCCATATTACAGGAGTTGCCAAACCGCGGCTCGCGTGCCGGGCTCTTCAGGGTCCAAAACGTCCCTGAGGGGTTCAATTTATCCCGCCGCAATATCAAATGAAAATATGTATAGAAACACTTGGCAGCCTGTGCTTCGTCAGGTTTGTTCCATCATACGTACTTCGGATAAGAACCGTGCTGCACGAATGAGAACTCGCAATAAAGTAACGTACTGAACAGCCGCTTTATGAGTGGAATGCGTCTTGGCCACCACAGTGACAAGAAAAAAATGTGAAAGGAGTGACACGCTTCCATTTACTGCGGCTCATTATCTTAAAGGATTCCTTTTTTAGGGATATGAGTATGTCCGTCGGGCCTGCCCTTGGGATATGATGTTCGTAATAATAATAATAATAATAATGTTTTATTTTTCTTTAGTGCCCACAAACAGCTGTAACGCCTTTTGTGTGGTGCACTGTCATTTCGAGTTTACAGCAACACTATTTAATATACAAACAGTGCGCAAAATTACACAGACATTTGTAAGGGACACAAATGCAAGTTTGCAGAGCAAATACAAGCTTACACTAACTCTTGGTTGGATAAAATACACTTTTTCAAGGCAAGCTTAAAACTAAAAAAATCGAAAAACTATCTACGTCACAATCGCATATAATATGAAAGGCAGACTGCATACGACATAATGGCGATGATTCACAAATTCTAGTAGGATAAAAAGTTTAAAAACTTCCGACTAGCTCTGGAGGGCACATGAAAGTCTATATTTTTAAGTACATTTTAAGTTTCAGCAGTACCATGCACTACCTTATGAAGAAAATGAATGTCTCTAACAGTCCTCCTCGTTGATTGCCTTACAAGGCTAAATAAAGACAGTAACAAATCGTAACTAAAAAAACGTTTCCGACCAATATATCGGTCATAAATAATTCGCATAAATTTCTTCTGCACGCTCAATCATTTCAGCTTGTGTTAAAGATAGTGAATTCCAACTAAATGAACCAAATTCAAGCCGTGAGCGTACAAGGCTACCGAAAAGACGCACTACGGATAATGGTGAAGTGAAAGAACTCGATAACCGAGTGATCATTCCCAACTTTCTTATCGCTGATCCAACGATCTTAGAAACGTGCGCAGTGAATGATAGAGTACTATCAATATAGACGCCAAGGTCTCTTACCAGAGATACACGATCTATCACATTTCCCTCAAGCACATAAGGGTAAAAGAAAACGTCCCGCTCTCTCGATAAAGAAATCACTTAGTTTTTTTCAGGATTTAACGACAAAGCATTTTTTTCTAGACCACTCTGAAATGGCACCAATATCAGTTTGCAATAAAGTACAATCAGTATGGTCTTTAACATTTAAAAAGAGTTTTATGTCGTCAGCAAAAAGAAGGACATTTGAGTGATTGACGCATGATACTATATCGTTTACAAACAAAATAAATAACAGTGGTCCCAGGTTCGAACCTTGGGGTACATCAGAAGTTGATGTAAAACACTTCGAAAAAAGTTGCCAACACGAACAGTGTTACTGCGTAAACTCAAGTAGCTCCTGAACCATTCACAAAGCTTTGGGCACATGGCATAAAAAGAACGTTTGCAGAGGAGTAAAGTATGATCTACACGGTCAAAGGCCTTCGACATGTCAAAATATACGGCATCAATTTGGCCTCTGTTTGTGACTATCGGCGCAGAGAAATCTAGAAAAGAGCACAAATTTGTCTCAACGAACTTTCCCTTTAAGAGACCATGCTGAAAAGGACTAATTTTTTGACCGAGGTAATTTGAAATCCGGTTATGCATTACCATTTCAAAAACCTTCGCAAAACCACACAATAAGAAAACGAGACGATAGTTACTAACTAATGACGGATCAGCAGCCTTGAATATGGGCACAACTATAGCAGATTTCCACAAACTAGGGAAAGTACCCTTCATGAGAGATAGGTTAAATATATGTTCCAAAAGGGGAGCAACTATATCAGAACAAGCCTCAGTAACAAAATTGGGTATACCGTCAATTCCCGTCGAGAACTAAGGTTTTAATTTTTTTTTTTTTTTATCGCCTCAGGAACTTCTGAGACATCGACAGTGAAAGCAGATAAAAAGTCTGCGTTGTTAATGTCGTCCGATGCACCGGCAGTTCTCAAACTAGAATAGCAGTGACTAAAGTAATCAGAGAAACGATAAGCTATGTCAATTGGCGAGGACAAATAGACACATGATTCACAAAAGCATACGTTCTGTGCATTGTCGCGCATGTGGTTTTCAGCAGTAGCGCCAGAACGTCCGAGGTTGTCTAGTTAAAATTTTTTTCAACATTCGACGAGTGCAATAGCCTATCCTTTTTATACACTTTTTTTCGCCAGAGCACGCTAAACACTGAATTTATCGTACCAGACGGTTAGTCCTGTTTTCTTATACATTTGATTAGAGTGAGACTTATTGCGAAATAGGCGTTTTAGCTCTCTAGAGAACCAGCTAGGATAGTAAGATTTATGTGCTTGCTGTTTCGGAATAAAAACGCTCATTTCAGTAGACACTACCGTAGTCAATTTAGTAGTGGCTGAATCAGCATTTATATCTGATAAAACATCAGACCAATTATTCTGAACAAGACTATCGTAGAAACAGTAATAGTCTCCATTTCGATAACAAAACGACGACAACTGATGATTAGCACGGAGCCTACATGACAAACAAAACTGAACTACAAAGGGAGGATAATATGCCTCAACAGGCACCAAAGGTATAACAGCCGGAACAAGATACTCTATGGATGCATTTGATAGGCATAAATTAAGCACATTAAAAGTTAAACTGAGTAAACCCATAAAACTTTTAAAAAGAAAGTAACCATTCGGCTTTCTTAGAAGTAACACTGTTCATATGTGACACCGTTCCAGTCGACCAATCAAGACCAGGAAGGTTAAAATCTCCATATATTTGTACCCTGTGTTTAGAAAAATCAACAGTATTACAGAGGGTCTCAAAATGGTCAATAAACGCAACGTCATCAAAAAGTGGAGAGAAATTATAGTTTCCAAACACACTCAGCATGATTACAAGAATGGACAGTTTGGCTAGTTGGTAAGCGTTCATGATGATAAACAGCGCGAAACACTGAACATTTCTCTTCTTTTGTTTCGCGCTGTTTTTCATGGTGTCATCTCGATTCGGCTGACGGGTCAATTCGGCTAAAAGTTTAGATTCGGCTGGACGCACCGATTCGGCTGGATACCTAGTTCGGCTTAAAGTTTCAATTCGGCTGGACGCTTCAATTCGGCTGTATTCCCAGTTCGGCTGGATGTTTCAGTTCGGCTGGACGCTCCAATTTGGCTGGGTACCCAGTTCGGCTGGATGTTTCAATTCGGCTTGACGTTCTCAATTCGGCTTAATTCTCGGTTCAGCTGAAGCACCTCAATCTGGCTATGGTTGGCTTTAGGCCTCACTTGTCTTGGTAGACTAAAGTTTTAAATCAACACATTTTTGCAAGCTAGTCCAACTGCCCGTGTTCGTTTACCCTTTGTGCTTGTGTTGTTTCTTCTTGAGCTGCTGTGCACACAAGGCCATGTTTCAAAGTGAAATGGTTTATTACCTTGCCTACAGACTGATTCACGAACGTCCAAGCTTCGCTTCTTTCACTGTTGACCACCATCCGCATCAAAGAGAGGAAGTCCCAGCAGTTCCACTTGTCCAACAACTGAGGTGGAGAAAACAGATACAACCATCGGTCACATGACAAAGCAGTATAGTAGGGTTGCCTTTTGGTTGGTAATTTTTGATGGGGCCAAGAGGCACATCATTGCACAAAAGTCACTATAACAGGGATCATAACCAAAAAAAGTATGCAATTTCTCACTTAATATTTTTTCCAAATGCAAAATCAGTTGTCCTTCATCTCAACTGCGTTTATCCAGCCATGGGTAAATTGTTAGGCTTCAGCTGAACCGAGAATTAAGCCGAATTGAGAACGTCAAGCCGAATTGAAACATCCAGCCGAACTGGGTACCCAGCCAAATTGGAGCGTCCAGCCGAACTGAAACATCCAGCCGAACTGGGAATACAGCCGAATTGAAGCGTCCAGCCGAATTGAAACTTTAAGCCGAACTGGGTATCCAGCCGAATCGGTGCGTCCAGCCGAATCGAAACTTTTAGCCGAATTGACCCGTCAGCCGAATGGACACTTCAGCCGAATCGGTACGTAACCGTTTTTCATCATGTTCGTAATGATGATAAGTAGCCAGGATAACAACTTTTAACGTCACTGTGCGGAAACTCCTGGTTGTGATGTCACGGAGAGGAAGAGGGCGCCACCGATACACTTCGGCGCTAATACTACTCGCTTGCACTTCAGAAACCACAGCTACATTTCAAAGCCACGAGGAGAATTAGAATATTCCCACTTGATGTGGGTATTTTATTTAAAGGGAAGTTGAAGTGGTTCTTGAGAAAAACGAGTTAGAGGTGAATTCTAGCGTATTTTTGTCCTATGTATTTGAATTTCGCAACTGTTTGACCCGAACGTATTAATAGACGAAAGAAAAGCCGAAAAACCGACTACTGTGTGTGACGTCATAGCGGCACGCGCAAGGAAGGTTTTAACTGCCTTGCGCGTGCCGCTCGTGAATAGAAGGCTTGTAGCATTTTTGACTGCTAGGATAAGGCTTGCGGAATGTGCGGGAATGTGTGTGTGTCGCGTCACAATTTTCGCCTCCCGCCGAAAGCGCCGGGAAGGAGAGGCTTCAGCGCTGCTTTGAAAGCGATGTAGTGCCTACTTGGCGCATCAATCTGAAATATAATTTTGATATGCGTGATCCTGGAGGATCTCGCATATGTTTGTTTGATACATAACCACTTCAGCTTTTCTTTAAATACAATAGTGTGTGCATTTAAGAAAAACTACGTTTTTTATATATTATGACGCACATTGCAGAACAATTAAAATAGAGAAAATCGACACTCATTTTAATCTCTGAAAGATAAGTTGGTACCAAATTTTACAACTTAGGCTAGTGCTCCAAATGAGCACTCCCCCTACCAGTTTCGACGATAGAATTTCATCACAGCCCGGACATCCTGGGCTGCATCCCCACCCCTGGCCGTTTCGATCGAGATGAGCATCGTACAGGAGTGCGGTCGTGTGTCGCTACTGCGTGATGCATGATGAGGACCGCAGACCAGGAGTGTTACTGCACTGGCTAAATTTTTCATCTACAGCTGAGACACCAGACGCCAACAGGGGCTGACTAACTTCCAGCTGTAGAAACAGACACACTACACAATTTACGACAGCATTCGGTTCTATGTAAAAAATAAAAAAAAAACAGAAAAAAGCGGCAAAGTTTCGCTTGCATTAAAACTTGAACACTTTTCAACCGCAAGAAATGCAGCGTTAAATATTTATTTATTTGACTACCGCATACCTTGTCAAAACTAAACGCTCGCCGTATATTTATGAACCATGAACAACACTTGCGTTTTCTTGACGCAACCATGACTATGCTTCTCCTGGCGAAAATAACTTTAAAAAATGCGCGAACTTTGCAATTTAGGGAACAATTTCAGATTACCAATAGTGCATTCGAAATAAACTTTAATAGGCATACATGGATTTCAGACTGTCGTTGCGCGCACTTCCCGGCATACACACAGGGGTCTGTGCAATAAAAATATTCTGAACGTATACTTCATATATTCAAGATATTTCGCCAGCTACATCCCGTTTGCTCATCCAGCGTTCGCTCTTTGTCGAATGTCCTTCGTCCCGTCAAAAGCAAACGGGTTGACCCACACTGTTTTCTCCGAATCTCTTACCGGCCGAACGTCAGTTCTTTCTGATCACGACGACCTCTCACGGGGACTTCCGCGGATAACGCCTCCTTCCGAAATTATGCCAACAGGAAGCAGATGTCTTGCCGATAAAAAATCTATTAGCGGCTGCCGAGCTTGTGTGCTTCCGAACGCCGCGATTCGAGATGAACTTCAAATAGAACTTACATTTGTCGCGTAGGTCGTCTCATCGAGGCACTGGAGTGCACTAGAAGCGGGGACCTGCAGATTCCTATGTTAGGTTATGATTAGGTCGTAGACCTTCCGGTGTTATCCGAAAAACACCGATAAACACCGAAGGTGTCAAAAATGCAAAATCCGTAAAGCCGAAAAACACCAATAAACATCTGCTGGTGTACAAAAAGACAGTTAAAACCGAAAAACACATACCGCATTTTCCGGGCTATAGTCCCCGGACTATACATATTTAAAAGTTGAAATTTTAGGCTTTGCGGACTATCTAGGCGTGCAGACTAAACATGAATTTTGTTCTTCAGGATTGTTCATTATGGCGAGACGTGACGGATTTTGTGAATGAAATAGTATGTTATTGATGATTTATGTATGATACAAGCTTCTTTGTGCGCTAAAAAAAACAGACATTTGTCAAGGTGTGCCGTGTATGAGAAGATTTTCCTGTCGTCTAGGCACCAGGGGGGCGGACTATGCACGGCGTGCGGACTTTGCGCCGGGTGTGGACTATCTAAGCAAAAGCGTTTTCTTCGGCCTAAAGTGCCCCTTGCGGACTATACACCGGGTTCGGACTATAACCCGAAAAATACGGTATTTCCAGGAATGTTTGCTCCAGCTAGGGCTGTATTTGTCTAAAGTTTGAGACCCTCCCCTCTTAGACTAAAATTCTTAGATTTTCATCAGTTTGTTTTTTCCCTTTTTTAAAAAAAATATTCACTATTTTTAGCGTCCGTTCGAAGCCGACAAACCCAGCACTCATATAAATCTTACAAATAAATGAACACCTCAAAACTACCAAAAGCATCCTTCGAATTTGCTTATAAATGCACACCGGAATTCTACGCCCAATTAGGGTTATGGCTCCGTGTTTTCTGTAAATATCAGTGAACCCAAAAACTAACCCCCGAGCCGGTTTTATCAATAACGGGGGAATAACGGAAAAACCCAATTTGAGACTGTCCTGGAATTAAAAAACAAAGCTTGATGGTAAGAAAATTGTTTTCCGCGGCTTCATTTTCTCTTTTACCCGGAACAATGTCCTCAATGAACTGTCTGCGAGGCTTCTTCGACACATCGCACCTCGTTCACTTCTCTTATTGGTACGCGGGGACGTTTTTAATGTAGTAAGGTCACAGTCTTGTACACGTTACTCGGAAAAAAAATTAATCAATTACAATTACAAATACGTTTCGTTACACAGTATTCAATTAGGCTGCGTGATTACTTGAGAAGAAAAGTAATTGGCCGTTACTTGGGAAAGTAACCGGTTTTTTTTAATAATTACTTCAGGTATTTAAAACGATAAATTTTTCTACCTGATTAAATACTGGTCTTAAGTACACTGTTCGTTATTGAATTAAAATCGACGAATTATAAGCTACTCACCTTCTTTATTTACCAAAACTGGCAAACCTTCCTCCTCTCGGAAATGTCTGCCCGAGGATTTCTTTGCAGGAAATTTGTAGAAACAAAGGACGCGCCTTTGTTTCTACAAATAGAAACTTTGTATTGAATTTTTGTAGAAAGGAAAAGGGAAAGTAGTAATGGTTACGTGTAATTTTAGTGAGGCCTACTTTAAACAGTAATAAAATTACTATTGCGATTACTTCCTAATAAATGTATTCCAAATATTACAAAGTTACTCCGAAAAGTAACTGATTGCACGTACTTTGATTAATTTTATAGAGCACCGTACAAGTTGGCTCACACGTATGTACCCCGCAGGTTGGGAAATCGCATGCGCCTGTCCTTTTCTCATCTATATAAACCCTGATAAAGCCAAAACAATTTGCCCTACATAAAAAAAAAAAAATATTTCGGAAAGCATCTAGACTGTAAAAAAGAAAAAGAAAAAACCCGAAAACATGAAATTTCGGTTACGAGTAAAGTGTTTCCGCGTTTTCGGGATTTGTTTTTCTCCGAATTGGGAGATGTTTCTAGGTGTGCGCTTTTTTCATATTTCACACCGATTCGGTGTTTTTCTACGTCAATTTTTGGTGTCAGACTCAGGGTTGCCAGATAACTCCTAGTTGATATAGCCAAATGGCTAGTCAGTGTAGCCCAAAAGTAGCCAAAAGCCAAATATTTGCATTGCCCAAAAGTAGCCAAAACTTCTATATTGCGTTTCCAAGCTGAAAGCAAAAGCTCTTCTATTAGCTCTGCGTTTCCAAGCTGAAAGCGAAAGCTCAAAGTATTAAGAGATCCAGAAAATAGTTTTATTTCAACTAATAAAACAAAAAGCTCATATGGACACATTTGGAGAGTCTCATGCTATGAACAATATTATTAGAAAGCATTTGTCCCACTCGTGCTAGCTCAGTACAATACGTTAGAGTTGAACCGAGCGAAACGTTCGTCGGAAGGCTTAAAATTTTGCAACACTCTTTCCTCCCAAAGAAAAAAAAACTTCACATGAAGGATGCTTTCCAGGGTTTCTTGAGGCATCCCAGGTAGCACGCCAGAGGAATGCCCAACTTGGGCAAAGGTCTGGCAAACATAAGGGCCCAACTTTGGCGCAGTTAGGTTTTTGCACCATGGCACTCATCAGTGCCAAAGTACGGTGCCTAACTATAGCCTTAGTTGGGCGATCCTTGGGCATGCCAAAGTTTGGCTCTTCTCTGGTACGCCAGAGGAGTGCCAAAGTTTGTGCCATAATTGAACCATAACTGCCATAGTAAATCCTAATCTGGGAATTCGGGGCATGCCAAGGTTTGGCGTTTCTCTGGTCCGCCAGAGGAGCGCCAAAGTTGGTGCCATACTTGAGCCATAACTGCCATAGTAAATCCTAATCTGGGAATTCGAGGCATGCCAAGGTTTGGCGTTTCTCAGGTCCGCCAGAGGAGCGCCAAAGTTGGTGCCATACTTCAGCCATAACTGCCAGAGCAACGCCTAATTTCGAAATTTGGGACGTGCCAAAGTTTGGCTTTTCTCTGGTTTTGGCCCAAAGATGCCAGATGAGAGCCGAACTATCAGAAAATGAAGCCTAACTTTGGCACTTGTTTGGCGATTTTGCCCCAAAAATGCCAGATCTCAGCCGAACTACAAGGAAGTAAGCCTAACTCTGGCACATCTCTGGCAATTTCGACCCAAAGGTGCCAGATGACTGCCGAACTATAGGAAACTGAAGCCCTAACTTTGGCACTTGTTTGGCGATTTTGGCCCGGAGATGCCAGATGTCAGCCGAACTACCAGCCACTAAGCCTAACTCTGGCACATCTGTGGCGATTTTGGCCCAAAGGTGCCAGATGGCAGCCGAACTATCAAAAAGTGAAGCCTAACTTTGGCATTTGTTTGGCAAATTTGGCCCAAAAATGCCAAATATCAGCCGAACTACGGGGCAGTAAGCCAAACTCTGGCATTTGTTAGGCGATTTAGGCCCAAATATGCCAGATGACAGCCGAACTACCAGGCAGTGAAGCCTAAATTTGGCACTTGTTTGGCGAATTAGGGCCAAACTACCCAGACTCTTGCCAAGGAAGGTCAGGTTTGGCTCTACTTTGGCTTTTTCGGACTTTTTAATGCCCTAAACTCCCAGACAAAAGCCAAATTTTGGGCCAGAACTCGGTGCTACCTGGGATCCTACAGTATACAGAGGAAAAGAGGACAATTTCGCAGATATCGTGCGAAAATTGGACATAGCCCAAAAATAGCCGCACGTAGCCACATAGCCAACCGCCGAATTTCGACGCCAAACCTATCACAAGGTAGCCCAATTTGGCTATTAATAGCCCAATCTGGTAACCCTGGTGTCAGTCCAAAACGGTGTGTATTCAGGATCGTAATGAAGGAAATAGGAGACGGGAACCGGATTCCCCAACTTTCATGGAACTTGCGCATGACCCAAAATAGTTGGAAAATGTCCAGATGCCGATAAGATAAGCATGCGATATACATATAAGGGGTGTGGTTTGGAAGCCAAACTGCAAAACTTATCCACGCAGACAGTTCAGTGGGGGACTCTGCTCAGGGTTAAGAAAAAAGAAAACTGAAAGATACTGATCTTTTTTTTCTGCATATTGCTGCATCTTGGAGCTCTTTATCTCTTTGCACAACACCGTGAAACTAGTTTTACGAGCAATATCCGACACGCAAACGACACGATAACGTAAGGGGGAAAGCCACAACACGTGTTCGCCGGGGATATTTTATCTTCATTCCAAGCTTAACGCAGACACGTGCAAATAAGACAGACTGTAAAATAATTGAAATATGTCGTAGACCTGCCAGTTTATCAATGTCCCTTGCATAACGCCTGCGAAATTGAATCCGCCTGCTGTATGAACTTCCGACCCGGTCTGCTGCATTATGAACGTAAATGGGAGGACGTTTCATCCGTGTACCCACTTTCGCGCGAAGGCGCATGTTTTTTCTCTCTCGTTTTCCTTCTGCTTTTGTTGCGTAGCTTAAATGGCTAAAATAAAAAAGTCATAAACTGTATAATCGTGGATTAAACGAACAAAATCTGCTACCACAATATGAACTGAAAAAGAAAAAAAAAAAAGATTTATCTGTACGTAACCATGCCTTCATGAGAGGCGTTTTTTTTTTATTGCTTTTGTTTGGTTTACTGCTTTGTTGTTGTTTTTTCAAGACCTCGTGGCTTCATTTGCCGGAATGAAAAAAAAAATTAAAAATCATAACGTGAATGACCGCGTCTGCTAAACGAACGCCCGTCACGTTATGAACTGAAACAGGATAAAATTTAATGTGCAACCACTTTCACGAGGACTGTTTTATTGCTTTTCTTTTTCTTCTTTTTCTAACTTTGTGGCTTTTTATTGTTTTTTATGCGGAGAGCAAGTTGTCTGCATCTTGCGCTGAATTCGCAGTGACGTGAGAACGCCGCCAAGCTCTGATTGGTTTTGATTGAAAGAATAGTGGGTAGACTTCAACGCAAGATGCCTTGATGTCTACCCACTATTTTGTTCTTTTTAATCAGTCAAAAAGAGCTTGGTGTTCTGATATCATCGCACCCCGCGCGCAAGAAGCAGACGAACTTGCGCTTCGCATTGCCGCCGTACTCATACATCACACAGAAGCGGTCTTGTACACGTTTCTCGCAAAAACGTAATCGAATAAAATTAGAATTACTCTTGGTTCAGAACTATTAAATTAGATTACTCGGTAAGAAAAGTAATTGTCCGTTACTTGAGGAAGTAACCGTTACTTTTCCGATTACTTCGGATGTTCAATACGACCGATTTTTCTGCCGGTTTCAAAACGGGCCTCTCGTACTGCCCAATATGGCATTAGAAACACCGAATTACATACTGCTTATGTTTCTCAATCTACCTATTTCGGGAAACCACACTGCTGTCGGAGACCGGATTCGAGTATTTCTTGCAGGGAGGCTCATTAAAACAAAAGGCGCCATCAAAAAAGAAAAATGAGAGGCGGTCGAATAGTAACTGTTGCAAGTCATTTTACTATATAGTTCCAAATTATATGCGGATACACTTTCAAGCATATGCCAAGCCTGTTTGCTTCCTACATATATGTATGCCTCTAACACGCCTGAGAACGGCTTCTGTGTGACCAGTGTGTGTGACAAGAGAGTCGTACAAAGAAGCGCGGCTCAGACAGTGTCTGTAGCAGGCACGTAGCCAGGGGGGAGGTCCATGGGGCCCGCCCCCCCCCCCCCCCCCCCGAAATCTTTCATTTTGCTGGGACCTCCTCTCCCCCCTCTTCCTCATACAGCATTTTGTCATGGGTCATGAGCGGGCCCCCCCCCCCCCCCCCCCCCCCCCGAACCCAAATCCTGGCTACGTGCCTGGTCTGTAGACTATCTTTTTTGTGATGTATTAGCAGCGGAACAGCGGGTCTGAGGCCCGAAGGGGCTACGGAGGAGAATGGGCTAGAACAGTGGTCTCAAAGTCATTTGAGTGTGGAGGGCCAGATAGCCCACACCAGAAAGGTCGAGGGCCAGCGCAACACTGGGGGCTTCAAAAGGTTTTAAAGATGAGAGACCTAGTGCTTTATCTTTTTGTAAACTCGGAGTTTTGCCAGTGACATGTCTAGAGTTGATTTGTTTATACGACTACTTTGGGCCCTGACGTCATGTGATAACAAGAGTTGAAATGACTTTGCCCCGTCAACGTGCTGGCATTTTTAATGGAACAAGAGAACAACTGCACTGTTGTTTTCTTTGCTCAATGCACTCAGGAATGAACCAAGCTAGCACAACGTGTCTCTAAAAAACAATCGGTTAATTTGACAGTTCTTGCTTTGCTGACGATTTTTATTACAACACTCCGAACAAATACTTTGAAGGCTATAATTCCGAGCTCGTAGCTTTATCTTTGGCAGCTACTCCTGCTGATCGAGAGTTCGCGCAGTCGAGATGCATCCTTGAACGAATATTTCGCGCTTGCAGCAGTAGCGGAATTTGTTCTACCTTACAAAAAGCTGGAAAGCAAAAAATAAAGCGAAACAAAGGGCAAAGGAATACAGATAAGTATAAACTATTTGAATACGTTAAAACAGCAAAGCTACTTTTCGAGCGAAAATGAATCGGTGAGATGAGATCACTATGGCGCATGCCATTTCTAGCACATGAGAACCGGGACTGGAAGCCGGTTACCTGCGGGGCGCGTCCCAGCGACTCGCGGACCGCGTGTTTGAGGACCCTGGAATAAAACGTCTGAATAGCATGCACAAAAAAAAAATTAGGCAGTTTAACAAGTAACAAGTAAGCATAGTAAATCAGAACACAAAGAAATCACAAATAGTATCTCTTAACTGAGCGACCTTGGTGATGCAGACGATAGGTGCGGGAAGGCGATTCCAAATGAGCAATGTCATGAGTTGGAAAGACAGAAACCTGACAACTCACAGGGGGCCGGCATGCCTACTTTATTTTGATGATCGACAAGGGATGAGACGTTAAGCGCCGTTCACACACTTGCAACCGAGTCGAGCGGAGAGAGACGAGACCGGTTTTCAAGCCTCTTGCGACGGCGTAGGACCAGATGCGATGTTGCGAAGCAGGTCCTACGCCGTCGCAAGAATCTTAAAAATCTGTCTCGTCTCAGCCGGTCCTACTCAGTTGCAAGTGTGTGAACGAGCCTTAAAGGCCCGTTCGCACACTTGTAACCGAGAACGACCGAGAGAGACAAGATCGGTTTTTAAGCCTCTTACGACGTCTTAAGACCGGGTGCGCTGCTGCAAAGCTGGACCTAAGACGTCGTAAGAGGCTTAAAACCCGGTCTTGCCTCTCCTTCCTACTCGGTTGCAAGTGTGTGAACAGCGCTTAAAGGCCCGTTCACACTCTTACAACCGAGTACGACCGAGAAAGACGAGACCTGTTGAAACCTCTTAAGGCCCGTTCACACTCTTACGACCTCTTAAATCTTGGTTGCTTGCGACCTCTTAAACCTCTTAAAACGAGAGGACACACAGTGGCGCCATCTAACGGGTTGCAGTGTAAACTTGACGGTCCGGCATATTTTCTATTTCTCCCGCGCATTATCCTTTCTTTCTTGCCTCGAAAAACTTTTCGAAACGTTATAAACGAGCCTTTCTCATAGGTATTACGCACATTCGACCTCGGAAATGCCGCAAATCCGTCGCTCTTGTGAAATGCAGTTCCACGATCACCGCACAGATGGCGCCATCTATGCGGTGATCGTGGAACTGCATTTCACAAGAGCGACGGATTTGCGGCATTTCCGAGGTCGAATGTGTGTAATACCTATGAGAAAGGCTCGTTTATAACGTTTCGAAAAGTTTTTCGAGGCAAGAAAGAAAGGATAATGCGCGGGAGAAATAGAAAATATGCCGGACCGTCAAGTTTACACTGCAACCCGTTAGATGGCGCCACTGTGTGTCCTCTCGTTTTAAGAGGTTTAAGAGGTCGCAAGCAACCAAGATTTAAGAGGTCGCAAGAGTGTGAACGGGCCTTTAAATGGATGCTGAACCGAAATCTGGATTCCACAAGCGTGCAACGGGATGCTACAAACACCAAAACATCACAAATACAGCGTATCTCGAACGGATGACCGTATTTTAAAAAAAAAGAAAAGAGGCGCATTTGACCGATAGGTTTTCGTCTTGTTTCTCCTAGGAGGAGAGGGAACGGCCTCGCGTCTTCTCCGCCTCGCCACCTTGAGGGTGCGAAGCGAAGAGAGGAGGAAACGGGATATTTTGACGTCGCGCGCCTCGTCGGCCTCGTTCAATCCCGACCTTTTTTTCCAAAAATACGGCCGTCCATTCGAGATATCGCCTTACGAGTAGTGTTTAGGGATTCTAGCGTCCCGTCTACAGCTCCTGCATTGTTTTCTGAAATCCAAATTTCGGTTCACCATCCCTTTAAAATTTCTTAGGACGAGGGAACACACTGGCATTCTGGAGCCATTTATGCAGTGACCCTGGAACTGCATTTCACAAGAGCGAAGGTTTTGCGGGATTTCCGAGGTCAAATGTGCGTCATACCTATAAGAAAGGCTCGTTTATAACGTTGACAAACGTTTTTCGAGCCAAGAAAGAAAGGATAATGCACGAGAGAAATATAATATATGCCGGACCGCCAAGTTTACACTGCTACCCAATCGATGGCACCAGTGTGTCCTCTCGTTGTAAGAGGTTTCAAGGCATTCAGTTCTATCGCAAGGGTGTGAACGGGCCTTAAAGGGATTGTCCGGTCAAATTGTGTATTCGAGAGAACAATTGAATACCATTATTATTGCCTCGAGACGCATCGTACGCGAAAAATGTGAATTTTATATGCCCCTCTGCATGAGTAATTGAATTTATATTGCTCCAATCGCATCCTAGCGCAAACGCGGTTTTCGTTGGCAACATTGAAGCTCTGACGTCACAAAACGCAAAGCGAGCATTCCCGTCTCGTCGTTTGCCTGCGAGTGGACGCCTCAGCGTGCTTCGCTTTTGTTCTTGCGCTCGACTTGTTTCGTGGATGGGTGAGGTTTTTGTTGCACGGTTGGGTGCCACAACCACCGGGCAGCACACGCGAGCCAATACGTGACGTTCCCCACTTTTCCGCGAGACGACCAGTGACGAATAAAATGGATCGTCGACGTGCGTAGGGATTGGGTTCCCGTCAAGATCGAGATCCCGCAATCCTCCTTGGATCCCGCTTATGCAGCAATCATCTCACAGAAGAGAGCTACGAGCTGAGCTCTAAGCGGACAGAAGGCTCGTAAGCTGAGGTGTGATGCTGTGCTAACGATATTCAACTACGTCCACCCACTTCTCGCCCAAATCGGATCAATCGGTTTGATTATGCGGCGAAACCGCATAATCAATGGTGTCAAAAGTTGTATTTAGCACGCGTGCAGCCCAATTCTATCTGAACCACGAGTAAAAAATAAAGCGTGGCTATGATTCACCAAGCTCGTCTAAGTCAAGTGACGACATGCATTTGAACGATTCGTCGTTTGCCTTCGACCCGCGGGCAACGCCTCCGAGGGTACGACCCGTAGCCTCATCACCGATCCAGTAGATCCGCCGATAAGTATACCCAAATGCCGCTTCAGAGGCAAAAAAATAAAATAAAATAAATAAATCTGCATCCTTTGCTTTGCCAGAGCTCCTAGTTCGATCGATGGACGTCGCACTTGTATTTTCCCGAAACGTCATACGTTTGCTCGAAGGTTATGGCTGTTTTCGAGTAATATCCTGCTAAAAGGCTTGACCTTTTTTTGTACACACTTGAGAACTGCATTAAAAGAAAAGTATTTCAGTAGCGTACAGCCTAGGAGACTAAATAATTCGAAACAAAATACAAGACATCCATCAACCAGTGCTTGCTATCCCGACCATCCGACAAACCTTTGCGTTTTGTGACGTCACGCAGCAGCTACGGATGTCAGCCATTCACACCGGCGAAATTCGGGGTGCAGTTTCGTACGTATGCTCTGGAAAGGTTTAATTAGGAAGGGGAGATCATATATCAAAATAAAAATAACGTTTGTCTATATGAAGGCACCCTCGACGTAACGAGCGCCAAAACTTAAGTACTTCCGGTTTCGACCGGACAATCCCTTTAAGATTGTTGTGTTAAGAGAAGCTGAACCATTGTTGGGTTCTGATGATCGATCTTTTGAAATAAACATAAGCGGGATACTTTGCTGCCAAGTGAGATAGATAATAAACGTTTATTAAAGCACCATGGTCCGATGCCCGAAAGGTGAGAGGTCAGGCAATGTCAAGGTTATTGGCATTGCTGATACGCTAGAAGTGCGGCGATAGGTATACAAAGTATCAATGAAGAGAGGAATTATAAACCATGACTGTGTCCTTCTGAATGAATTATATCGTTTGCTACGTTATGAACTGACACTGAAAAAATTTTCGTCTGTGTTTCCACTTTCACAAAGCTGCGCTTTATTTTTTTTTATTTATCTTTCTTTTTATGGCTCGGTGGGTTTATTTGCCAGACTGAAAAACTATAATGATGGAGTCCGTCTGCCAAATGGTCGAAATCGACTGCTACGCTATGAACTTAGTCAAAATGAGGTTTCTTATGTGTAAGCCATTTCCCAAGAGCTATCCTTTATTTATTTTTTTATGTTACTGTATCTTTTTTTTTTTTAAGTCTTGTGGTGTTATTTGACGGACTGCTAAATGGACGAAATCGCCTGGTACGTTATGAACAGAGACGGGGAGAGGTTTCATCCGTGTTTCCACTTTCAGAGGTGGTGTGCTTATATGGCTTTTTTTTTTTTTCCTGCTTTTTCTTTTTTTTTTTTTTTCAAGGCCTCTTGCCTTTATTGCACGCCAGTGTGCAATGTTGTTTGCACAGAGAGTGGGCTGCCGTCAGAGGGCAAGGGAAAAGGATGCGTCTATTTTTCCTCCTTCCCCCCGCCGGTGTTTCTGACGGCTGCTCGTATCTGATTGGTCGCTTCTCCCCGCCAAAGGACAAAAGCTCCCGGCTTGAAAAGCGGACCGGGCTGAGCATAGAGCGTTGTGAATCCGTTGGCGCGTGTCGTGTGAGTAGTAGGAGTGCGCTGGAAAGACCTCGCTCGGGGACAAGTCGACGTCGCGCTCGCGTTAAATTTATTGTTTTGTTTCGCTCGTTTTGAATTTCGTTCTATTTTCTGCGAAGGATCGGAAGGCAGACCGTCAACAGAAAGTGAAGGCAAGTTAATTTTTTTTTCTCTTTCGATCTAACGTTTTTAGTGCTGCGGCCGCTTTTGCTATGACATCATACAAAAGACAGTCTGCGGAGAGTCTTAGGCGTGTTCCTTCCTTGTTTTTGGTGGTGTCACACAGGCTATACAAGAGCTGTCTGCGGAGTTGTTTAAAGCACGAAGCAAACATGCTACAAAACTGCTTGACGCGTGTCTGTAGTTCCTGTCGTCGTGTGGAGCGAACACTTTGTCGTGCGGCTGGGTAACCTTCCGACAGAAAACAAACAAACCTGAAGTTACTTGGAAAGCGTGCGATTTTTAATTTTAACAAGTGCGTGCGATTAGCAGTGATGTTTGGAGGTGGGCTAGACGGTGGTGCATAGTAAACATATTAAAACAGCGCAAAAAAACACAAGGACAAGTAGAAGGGACACAGACACAGCGCTGACTCACGACTTACTCTCTTTTTCGTCTTCTTAAAACACATCAACACAAGAAGGAAAGGAAAGAGAACAATCCCACATATTGGACATCTTCACTGTCATGTGCCATCCGAAAAAAGTGCGATTGCTTTAGTGAGAACTCTATAATTGAACGAACGAGTCGGTTATTTCATTATCGTGCTCCACTTCTGTAACAATTCATGACCAAAAAGAAATGAAATGCCGACGCCTGCTGTGACGGCTTTCACCGAAGCAGAGGCCAGCATCGAGCTAGACCAACAGACGACAAACATTTCACCAACAAGCTTTTGGACATCTCGTGCGACCTTCGCTGGTACCGCTCGATTAGAAACGTCTTGCGTTGTGTGCCAGTTAGTTATGTTTGTCAGGTTCACCAAAAATGTTGCCATTTTCGCAAATCGCGGTTTCTGGTCTGAAAATGCGTGTGTCTCCTAAAAGTCATTTACGCGGGTATTGTTCGGTCATTGTTTACGTATTTTTCTACGGGGCAAAGTGTTGAAGGAAGTGTTTACCAAATGTACCGTATCTATTAAGCTACAGTACGCACGTAAAAACGTATCATACGCAGCACACCTCGAAAGATGCTAGCTTTATTATTACAAAAAGAAGCGTGTACCCAGAATATTATTTAACAGTCACAAAGTCCGTCACGTCTGGTCGTAATATCTTCCAGGAACAAATTATCGTCTAGTCCGCACCTGTAGGTATTCCACACCAGGTAAAACTTTTAATATGGTAGACAATGGATTTGAAAGGGGCTTTAATTGCAACATCAACACGCGCAGATTTATATTTCCTAGGCAATCCGTCATTTTTTTCAAATCGCCGGTTAGGGCTTTTGGTATGCAAATACGTAGAGTGCCTTCATGTTCGCTGAAATACGTGAGCGCAGCCGCACACTGTCGTGCAAGCAAGCTAGATCCTTTTGGCTCCATTGTGCTGCGGTGACCTAGATAATGCTCCCCAACGTGCCTTTTGTGCCCATTGTAGTTTCCCCCCGCGCTCGTCCAAAGAAACGTCTCCGATCTCCTTCCTCATAGCATTCATTATTCCATCGAAGAAATACTGAAAGAGGGCAGTAGAGAGAAAGGGTAAATGGCTACCGGCGCTTTCCTCCTTGCTGGTTAGTTAGGAACGAGCGGAAAACCCTAACAGACATACAGGCGCCACTCACAACTATATGTGAAAAGTGCAGAAAGAAAGGAATACATACATCGTCATCTTCATCACGCATGCGCTTAGCCATGTGATATACGCTTCATCTCCCATTTACAAAAACTGATCAAATAATCTCGGAATTATAGAGTGCAATAGATGTGTTACTTACGCATTGTGCACCCCTTTTTCTGATAAAATACGCCTCCCATAACTCGCGCGCTTGGTTGCGCCTCTGCGGACGCATTGAGGCGCAACCAACTGTGTACTAAAGGCTACGGCGTTGGCGTAGCCAACATAGAGTTAATCGTCATCACCATTGCACCCTTTTGTTCGTTTTTGCTTCTCCTGGCAAGGGTAACCGGTGACGTGAGCAACGTTTCCTCTCGGCGCTCAGCGGTGTCCACGTGATTGGCGTAACGCACCCGTGCAGTCTCTTGTGTCACTACCGCCGTCATCGTCTCACCGTTTGTGATTATTATCTCTTGGAGTTTCATTCCCATACCTGCGCAGACTGATGCCACGGTTGTACAGACGTTGTCGCATGTCGTAGACACCAAAACGTGGTGAAGAGTGCGGTGCAGACGACACTTGCGCCTGGCACACGCCCGCCTCAACGGTGGCCCGCCGGCCAGCCCCGATCCTGCCCGTCGTTGCGCAGGCTCCGTAGAGAATCACGGGATAGCCATGTTTTTGGCGGCCCGAGGTCAGTTTTGCTAGATGGTTCCGAAGCTTCGGTTTCGATTTCTGCTCATGTTTATTAAAGTAGGATTTAACTCTATCTATCCCATTTATCGCACACCGAATTAAGTGGTATATTATTAATACTTTTTAACGTTAAATCGCTCATTATCCCAAAATTTTCGAAAGTCAGAGGAGTTGGTCTTTAACCATCGATGAACATCGGGTACGCTCGAAAGGTGCGTACAAGTTTGCTCGTGAGAACTGCTGTTACAGCTTGTAACTTTTCGTACTCAATTGTATCATCTACAACGCTTAGTTGAACGCTCATTTCCGTTGCCGGGTGTGACTGGAAATTGCCGAAAAGTTAGTTCCATCTGTTTCCTTAAAGGATATCGCACCTCCCTATTGAAATATCTCGTGGGTATGAGAAATTTGTGTCCACGAAACACACATGAATCATACAAGATATAAGAACCATATAAAAAACTTGTGAGAAGTTTCTTGTATATCTTATATTATATTGCATGATTCATATGTGTTTATTGGACACAAGAAATTTCTCATACAAATGGCTTTTTCACTGGTTTCCCCCGGCCCCTATGCATTTCCGATGGCGACGTTTTGGCCCGACTGCTCAGCAACCATCAGATTAATTGACTTTGAGATACTTTTAATACAAAAAAAAAAAAAATCAATTTTCAGTGCGGTCCCGCATTTCCCAGTTTCGGGGCTAGAGATTTTCTACGGGAGCTTGAATTCTTTCGAAATGCCCCCTTGTTCAACAAGTTCATGAGCTCTTCCGAAGGAAACACTGAACTAATACATTTTCTGGCACGGCGCTGTGGAAGGTAATTTCTTTTTTAGCATATCTTCAATAACATGATAGGGAAATATGAGGATCAAGTTTGCACTCCAGTAAAAGCTTGCAAATTGCCTTCCCGATGGATTTTATTATCTATCCTGTGGCGCCATCTGTGAGCAACTTTTCATAGTTATTTCACAATCGAGCTCATCTTGTGTCAGTGAGCTTCGACGGAGTATTTGCAAGACTCCGTTTCTTTCAGTCTTCTTCGAGGTTTCGGGGTGCGCACTTCATGGATTATATTTCGTTTTGTGTTTGTGTTTTCGATTAGGGATGTGGGCAGCGGCGTGTAGAAAACAGTATAATTGGCAACAATTTTTTTTTGTTTTTTTAGCCGTTTTTTTGTGTGTGTTTGTGTAATGCTGCGTATTGTCTGCTCGAGTCAGTGCCGTAACCAGGGAAGGGGCCATGAACCCCCTCCCTGGCTAAGCCACTGGTTTGAGTTGGCTTTTTTTTTTTCTGCATCGTTTGCGCGACGTCATCTTGTTTGCTCAGAAGAGTTGCTATTTGCACAGCATCAACCGGTGGGTCACGTGTTTTCCCAGTGACGTCCTTTCTCTGTCACGCATTTTTGTTGGTTATACGGGGGCGGCGGTCTGCGCGTCGCCGGTCTGCGGCGGCTCATTACAAAACTTTAACCCACTTGGCCCACCCATAAACTGCGCTTCGCAGCGGCCGAGCCTATCACGCTCGCGGAGCGATCAGCTTGACGTTCGACGGACCCAAATAACGCCAACCAACAAAACGCAAAGAAAGGGAAGGTCGCGTGGTCCTTAGCAGCAGAGATGCGTGAAGTAGAGAGATGTCATCACTGGAATCTCACATGACCTCCCGGTTGATGCTGTGCAGATAGTACATCCCGTTGCTCAGGGCTCGCGATATTTGATCTGAGTAGTCCCGGCACTACTGTCACATGACCTCAGTGGCGGTGAGCAATGTTTGTAGCAGGGTGAGGGAATGTTTTGTTCCGGAGTCGAACCGAAAATGTTTTTTTAGCAGTTTACGGCTGAAGAGAAAAGTTCAAGGTATTTCGGTATATTCTGGTTTCAAGGGAACCAGAAGATACCCTTGAAGTGTTCCTCAAGAAAAAAGAAGCTGAGACTGGCGCGCACCCTCATTTGACAAGTGAGCTAGGCCCTCTGAACATAGCTGGAAATGCTGAATAAAGAGCCACGCCTTCGATGAGCCAGGACTCTATTGAAATTTGGATGAGAACGAAAGGAACGCCGATCGGAACTGTACACTTAACCGCAATTAGCGCTTGGCATATCATCTACACGGGTCAGCGTAAAGCGGGCATTCTCGGCGCTCAAGTTTATTTTATCGGAGCAAAGGTCTGGCATTTCACCGAGTACACTTGAGGATGTGTTGCTTCCAAGATCATGATCAATGCCTCGGGCCGTTCTTCCTCGCGGTGCCTTTTGCCTAGATTCTTTCATTTTCTATCGTCGCATTAAGACCGCACTTGCTATACCTTTTTGATAAAAATAACCGTTTCGTTTTCTTAAATTTCGCTTTTAAACTTTCTTTGCACGTGAACACTTTTTTTTTTGTTTGTTATGGAGCTGAATTTTAACGTGACTTTTTTATGTGTAACAATGCTGCAATCAGAACAAAAAAGAAATATTTCATTCCTACTCCCTGGTTTGTATAGTCCTTCTTCGTGCACTCTCGTCCCCAGCCACCTAATAGGCGTATCCGGTATGGGCGACGAAAAATTAATAAAACGTTTTAACCTGCAAATACTAAAAAAAAAAAAACAGAGGGGAGGCAAAACAAGAATGTGTGACGGTTACGCTTATATCGTAAATGCCTTCTATTGGCGTGGCTACTGCAAAACAATGTTTTCGCCCATACTGGAAGTGACGACAATTCAAGATGGCGGCACCCTTGTGGAAAAGGTTCATAAGGTCGGTGAGGGCTAGGCGAATGTTTATGTTGTCTGCAAGCCAATTATAAGGCGGAAGTTTGTCACGCGGCACCAGTCAGGTTTAAAGGTATTGTCCCTTTTTGCCCAAAAGTAAAGGTGAACGTCTACACAAGGGCTGCGAGTGAAAGAGTGCGATTTTTTGTATGAACTTGAGCGATCCACGGAGCGTCAATGATGTCCTAGTCTCAAACTTTGCACAAATATTTAGATGTGAATAGTTTGTAAAGCTAAAATCTGCCAAATAAACCTTCGATAGCATCACCATCTGGAATCTCTCCAATGTGCCCCCCCCCCCCCCCCCCCCGAAAAGAAGCATGTGTTTTGTCACGTGGTGGATTTCAGGCGCATGAAATGTTTCTAACTAAAAATATTTCAAGTATATATCGAGAAAATTTATTTTAATATTCAAAGAAAAAATCATTAAAAGCTACGTCGGTTTGAGTGCGCATGTTTTCTCGTCTACACCTGCACGAATACTCATTCTTCCTTACACGTGTGTACGAATGCGCTTGTTTTCGTACATGTGTGACAAATGTAAAGGCTATCTACTCTCTATGATTGGTGGCTTTTATCATCTCCACTCACCTCGTCTCTAGCCAACACCTCCTAGATACCAAAGCCGTAGTGCTGAATGAGGTGGTGTCTTCAGCGAAGGCCAGCGCTAGGCACAGATTGGACACGGCGATTAGTCAACGTTCGGCTCAAACTTGACTCGAAGCCGAGCACAGACCCAACAGTCGTTCTCGTTAGGAGATACGTGACGTGGGTAGCTAGAAAAAATAAAAATAGGCACTGTCATGCTCTGATAGCTACTGTCAGCAACTCGTAGTTCGTTTTACCTCTATTTTTTTTTTTTATCGTTGCACGTCATCTTGCCGTTATTCAAATGAGCGGATACTGCGAACTCTCTGGCTCTACTGTCCTTACTGATGTCATCTGTGTTTATTTGTGCTTTAAGACACGGAGTTATTTCGGTGAACCGGTGTGTGACGACTCCTCTCTACCGCATGAGTCGAAGGAGTTGTTGGCCCTTATGGCCGTGTCCAAATTACGGGCGTAAGAGCGTTGTCATACTGTCAACTTCGACGATGTTGGTTTGAGGGCACGATGGCTCCTAACTGCGCTTTTTTAAACACAGCATCGACGTTGTCGTCGCAACTGATCATAAGCAGGCGGGGTCACGACTCCTGACGTCACGGCGAAGTAAATCCTGTTCGTGACGTCGGGAAGAAAAACCATAAAAAGGCGCCACCGAAACATCTCGGCGTTAATAGCATGCAAACTGTGCCCAATATACACCATTCCGGTATTTACAAGTCCTAAGCCCAACGTGCGATCTCCTCAGGCCAGCACGCGCATGTTCGTCGCTTCGGAAAGCGAACAAATAACGCGCCACACGCACGAGCACCGAAAATGTAACCGGCCAGCAGCACCCCCCCCCCCCTCCCTTTTTTTTTTTTTTTTTGGAAAGGTCAATGCGGAGCGCAAGTTCGTCTGCTTCTTTTCCAGAGGTTGTGATGACGTCAGAACGCCGCGCTCTGATTCGTTCTGAATGAAGGATAGTGGGTATAGACCTCAAGTCTGCTTGCTTTGAGGCTTACCCACTATCGTTCGATCGGAGCCAATCAGAGCTCGGAGTCTTTCTGACGTCACCACAACTCCTGCGCAAGAAGCAGACGACTTGCTCTCCGCATAGACTTTCGTCGTCAGTCGCGCGGTAGAACCCCGGGTGTTTCAAACGCCCGGTCTCGGACACGCGCTTCATGCTTTCTGTTGGGCGTCGGCTGCACGCGCTCGCTCGAGGTGCATGCCACAAGACACCGAAGCGTTGTCGACGGCAGTAAGCTCGCGCTGCAGGTGGAACAACTGAAGCTCCTTCCCGCTGTTCTTACCTTGTCAGTGACTATACTCCAAAACTGGAAGCGCGAGGACGAAAGCTCCGTGCGTTCAGGCTTTGCTCGAGCGCGCGAGCTGGGGAGAAATGCAAAAAGCGCTGGTCTCGCGCTTCTAGCTCGTAATACAACGTACCTTTCTCATTGTGAATACTTCCCAAGTGTTGCTCTTTTCTATCTTGCTTTTAACTTATCTTTTTTAATCATTACTCACGGTTGGCCTCTTTTTCGCTCTTCCTTTTACCCTTCAACGAACTCTACGATGGACTACAGTCGAAGCGACCGGTTGTCAGGTCCTAGTAACGAACCAGTTAGAAAAAAACGTGGTATATTCCTCAGCCTTGCGAAATAATGCGCCGAGTCCAGCGCATGCTGGCCCGCGCGTGCGTAATTGGACCTCGCCGCTAGTAGATTTATCTCTAGACGCGTTGCTGCAGCTGTGCATGGCCGCTGCCACAAGCGACCTTCAGTTTTTGTTTCCTCTTATTTCGTTGACTTCACATCATTTTTACCACATATCATGACAGGTAATCGTGTCTTCAGATTCAACTGTGTCCTTCTCCCCAGCATAGGCTTTTGTGAAGGCTCGTCAACTGCCCGTTTTCCGTGACTCGCCTTCTGGAAGAGACGAGAGAGGCTCAGCAATGGCGACTGTAATCTGGCGCGTGTGTAAAGCATCTTGTGTAAAGCATCTCGCGTGTGTAAAGCACTGTGCGTTCGTCCACATCAGATGTGGGCACTGAACGTGTGCAGGTTTGCGTGATAGGAAGCGTCTCGACATGCGCCCTGCCAACAGCGCGGCGCCACCGTTGGAAACTCGCACTGGAAGCGGGACAACTCAAAAACCTCCCTGCCGTTCTCTTCCATCACGATGTCGCTACCGCGCCGATGCGTTTCCTGCGGGGCGCACTCACGCTGAGCGATTCCGATCACGTAGAGATGGCGGCCTTGGTCGGTCTTGACGAGCACAGTTCCTTGAACTGCTCTCGCCTCCCTAGCAGCTACGAATGCATGTTGTGGATGCCGCCGCCGAAAGGCGACGGCGGTTAGTGTGTCAAGGGTCTGCCGCCGCACTTTATGCTTGTCTCTTTTTTGCCTGAAGCGCTCTCAAGGTCTCGTCTGGCAGGATGCGATTTGCATCTGGCTATGTTTCGCTCTTCGTATCGGAGGATGATGCACTCTACTAGGGCTCTTTGTTCACGGGAGGCTCGCGACTTTTGGGTGTCGCTGTAACCGAGGTGTGACACTAACCGGCACAAAACTGTCTGCGTCGCGAAATGTAGCACACGTTCCCCAAACCAAGCGTGTTTTGCGTTTCCTGTCACCTAGCTGTCACTTCTGGAACGAGCGAACGCTACCAAAGTTCCTAGAAAACAGCCGCAGTCTTTGCTTCTCGCTCTGTGCTTCAACGCAACTCGGCATTTTGTTGTGTAATCTGAAAGAAAAAAAAATCTAACAACAATGTTGTTTTTACTTTTCACATCGCACAAAAAGTCAAGATATGCTAAGACGTAGGGAAAAAATAAACAAAAAAACACGAACTTTGTCTTTTGTTTCAGGAACATTTGGTGTAGCGTAAGCTCGTTCCAGGAATGAAAAGCATCGCAAAGTACACTTTCGGTCGCGCTTTGTTTGTTGGACGTTTGCTGCATCGCGCGGCGTATCTAGTAGAGGCAGCCGTGAGGGGCACAATTCGTCTATAGCGACACTTCTATTTCCAAACGTCCGAAGAGCACAAGATGAAGTGCGTCGTCCCCCAATATAAAAAAAAAAGATTTGGAAAGAAGCCTGGCCATATGCAATCGCCAACCTGCCGACGAGAGCTTGAAAGTGTTTCTGCCGCACACGCGCGCACACAAAATGCAATTGCGAATTGTGGAAAAACCCTCTTGAAACACACACATACACAAAAACGCCAATGCTGTTTCTGGCAAGCCAGTCAAAGCGTTGGGTCGAGACACGTGACAAGGTAGTAGGCACCGTCGTTGTGCGCGCCCCCTGTGCAGAGCTTTCACGTTTGTTGCAGAACGGAACATAGAAGTAGCAATATTTTTTATTTAAAAAAAGAGGCACCGATTAGCATTGCAATATATAATTTCTTTTTAAAGCATCAATTGCTTTTTAGCGGAACGCCCAATCCCAAAGTTTCGTTTCCGTCAGTCCGTGAAATGTTCGTCCGTCTTTAAAATGTCCCGCTACATTTAGAGGGGAAACTTAATTGGTGACTAGGTCACGTTACCTGACGTCACGTGATCCATACACCAATCAAGTTTTCCCACACCAAGGTCGGTGGAGAAATTGATGTCACGTAACCTCCTATTCAGTTTCCCCGCTAAGTTTACCGAGAAAATGGACGTAACGTCACCTGACGTCACGTGACCGATACACACTTCACTTTCCCCGGTAAATGTAGCAGGAACTTTAACATCGGTGACCTTACGTCACGAGACCTATATACCAGCTTAGTTTCCCCGCTACGTTTAGCGGGAAAATGAACGTGACCTATATCCACTTCACTTTCCCCGCTCAATTTAGCTGAAAATTTGATGTCACAAGACCTATATACCGATTTCGTTTCCCTGCTAAGTTTAGCAGCAAAATTGACGTGACGTGACGAAACGTGACATATATCCGCTTCACTTTCCCCGCTAAATTTATCTGAAAATTATGTCACATGACCTGACGTCACAAGACCTATATACAGTCGAATCTCATTAATTCAAATTTTCTTAATTCAAACTTCTGGATAATTTAAACTAACATGCAGGTCCTGTCCTATCCGTCTCTGTGGGAGAAAACTCCCGGTAATTCAAACTTTGCTTTATTCGAACAAATTTTCGGTCCCCCTCGAGTTCGAATTAACGAGATTCGACATACCAATTTCGTTTCCCCGCTAAATCTGACAAGAAAATCGATGTCACGTGATCTAAACAGCTTCACTTTCCCCGCAAACTTAGACGGGGTAATTGACGTCACGTGACCTGACAGCATATGGCACAGACATCAATACAATTTCCCTACCAAATCTAGCATGAAAATTGAAATCACGTGACCTATACATCAATTTACTTTCCCCGATAAATTTAGCGGGAAAATTGACAATATTTGACCTATGCAACCAGTTTTCCCGCTCAACGTACCGGGGAAATTGATCAAAACAAAGGTGCTACACTTCCCGGAACGAAGGTTTAATGTCTTCTTACTATAAGAACTTTAAACGATCTCACCTTAAATGCTGCATTTTATGCATTAGAGGACATTGGAGGTATAAAGGTCGCTGCCAATTTTTTTCAACCGAAAGACGCCGTTTTCCTGCCGCAAAATGTTCTCCATCAGGCACGCTGATTGTCGCCACATTTCAACTGCTACAAGTTTGGAGGGTTAAGAAAAGAATGCTTTACGTTACACAGCACTTAGAAACAAGTCCGTGAATCTGCAAAACGTATTGTTTTTTAGAAAGGAGAGGAGGAGAGGGAACGGCCTCTAGTCTTCTCCTGCCTCGCCGCCTTGAGGGGGTGAAGCGAAGAGAGGAGGAAACGAGATATCTTGACGGGACGTCACGTGCCTCGTCGGCCTGACTCAATCTCGACCTCTTTTTCCCAAAATACGGCCGTCCATTCGAGATATCGCCTTACGAGTATTGTTGTAGGGAATGTAGCGTCCCGCCTACATCTCCCGCATTGTTTTTTTTTTTTTTTTTTCTTAAATCCAAATTTCGGTTCACCATCCCTTTAAAGGGATACTACAACGAAATTTCGGCGCTCATTTTTTGGTCTATATCTGTTCAAAAGAGCAGTATCACATGGAACATACCAATATCTTGTTAAAAAAAGTCTCGAAAGGGAATTTTAAAACGAATGAAACGATTAGCAAAGAGCACCTGGTGGATGTCGCTAACGCCTCGTTTGTAATGCTCGTCTAGGAACCTTGACAGCTAGTGACGGAGGTTGTCTCGCCTCCGGCCACAACGAGAGAAGGGGGGAAGGAGGAACTCCCCTCTTCCCGAGAATCCCTTTTGTGTGTCGCAGAAGTTGCTATTGTCCCCCTACAAGATTATAGAAGATTAACCCGTCACTCAAAATTCGTACAGAAGCAGCCGCTTCGGTGGCTGGAACGACAAGGCCATCCTCTCGGCGTCAGCCTCGCCGTAGCTTTGCTCGTCTCGAGACGACCTACGTCACGATTGCGTTGGATGTCACGTGCTCTAAGCTGGGCCTTCTCCGAGCGCTTGCCAGAGTGGGCCGTTTGTAATGAAAAATACAGCCACCAGGATCAAAATGCAAACGTGCGATTGTCATTTACGGATATTGTGCATCATATTCAACCTATTTTTGAACACGACGGGAATATTTCAAATTTCGTTGAAGTATCCCTTTAAAGGAGCGGTGCAACGATATTCAATTGGAATGTTTTTCACTTTACACGAGCTTCACTAGAGGGACTCAAGGATACTCACACGCAACGCCACTGGCCAAGAAACTCCTTTGTTGCGGTGTAATTTCCAGGACAAAAGCGATCATTTTCATTCAATCTCTCATTTGCAAAATTTGATGACGTAACGTGGGGATCGCAGTACACCCCAATGACGATATTGGAATGCGGTTCATAGATTGAACCCGAGCATTGCGTGGGCACTCGATTTGGGCTCGTGATAATTACTAGCGCAAGAAGCATTCGGGTAGTGGCCCGTGTCCAATCGCTGCAACGACGACAATAGCCGAGCCATAACAATGTCTGGAACTCAGCGCGTGTCCTGTGCTTTGCCAACCCCAGCGCGTGGCTATGATCAAGATTGGCGGCATATAATCGGCTCCAGATCTCGTGGCGGCTTGTTCTGGCTCCGAGTTGAGGGGGTGAACGCTGCTCGTTTTTCTTTAATTTTTTTCTGGGACTTCTATTGCGTGGAGTGAAAAACGAACGCGTGTTTCATAGGTCATTCACGTCAGGGATTCGTTCTTAACGGTATTTGCGCAAAGTGCAAAAATTGTTGCATCGCCCCTTTAACTACCGCTTTATTTTTTCTGCGAGGTCAAGTGTCGTGGATCTCGCTTTATATAGTTTTTTTGTTCCTTTGTCGGTACCGTAAAACAGTTATTTTCCATTATTAGGAAACATGTGTAATCCCTTGAGCAATAAAATTTACGAACTCCTGCCGCACCTGCTGAAAGCGGTTTAGAAATAATTAATAAATATATAAACCTATAATATTTTGATAAATTTTAGACTCTAAAAAATCTCCCCCTAAAATGGTCACGTATGTAAATTGAGATTGATTATTACAAATTGCAAAAAAATTGTTACCTATGAGTTCGGAAATAAATGCTGACGACGATAAGCGAGACTGCACAATCAATTTATTCTTGGACCAAGTTGGTGCGTCGTGCATTTTCTGAAAGGAGGCAACGTGAAAGCGGAAAAGAAATAACTTTCTTCGTACGTTGCAGCCGCAACCCACGTAAGTGTGCCTCTTTTTTCTTTTCTTTCGACAATTCATTTTTTGGTTGGCAGCTACTTACCACTCTCTCCACGTATCGTGGATCAACGTCAGCCGATGGAAGGTTTCCAAATTACGCGAGCGAAATCACGCATCCGTCAAGATCATAATTCCGAAACAGCGGCAACAATCAAAAAAGTCAAACGCCTTCTCCCTTCGGCCTAATTACGTCTTGCCATGCTGGTGTTTTCATTCTGTCACAGCTACGTTAGAAGTCTGCGAAAGAGGTTCAAAAAAACAAAAAGAAACATAACAAGGTACGCTGTGATTGCCAGTGCCAGGTGCGGAGTTTTTTCTCGTAAATTTTCAGATTCTTAGTCGTCGTGTTGGCTAGGAGCACGTAAAGCGAGGACTCGCGGGGCAGGGCCCAGGGACCCTGGATCACTCCCCACCTCTGCCCGTTTCGATCTTGATGAGCATCGTATACCGGCGTGCGGTCGTCTACCACTACTTTGTGGTGCACAATAAAGACACCCAGGCAGTCGTGCTGCGCTGGCTAAGTTCCTCATCTACAGCGTACCTCAAAGGCACACTATACCCCTGGTGTCTACACAACTAACGACTAACTAGTTTTTGGGACATAGCGCACATATTCGGCGAGCAAGTCTTCCAATATGCGTCTTTGGCACGTCGGAACCGAAGGAGGGGCACGTCAATCAAAAAGTAACATTGAGAGCCCGCAGGGAACGCGGGATGACGAGGCAACCAAGTGCGCGCCGTCCTTGCTTTGCGTCGAGGGGAAGGAAAGCACGTGAGCGCATTATGCGCATTTTCTTTTTTAGGGGCGAAGCTCCTAAGGGGCTGGCCATGTCCGTCCGCCGTCCGTTGTCCGCCGTAGGCCGGCGTCGGGTGCTCGTGCTTCTGCTCGTGAGATCACGTGCTCACGAGCACGTGAGCACATGCTCACGTGCTCGTGTAAGGCAAAAAAAAAATTGGAAAAAAAAAGATGAAAAAAATTATGAAAAAAGAAAAAGAAGAAAAAAAAAGAAAAAGAAGAAAACCACACATTCTCCTACTGACATGAATGAAAAGGCTCGGCATGCTGCGGCTCGGTGTCTACGCAGACAAGCACCACCAGAGCTTCGCCCCAAGCAACATCATTCACCACGTGGAGATGCGGTCAATTTTTTTTTTTTTTGTAGTGCGTTTATTAACTGGCCGTAAAATGCAGAGTCACTAAGCTGAGGACGCATACGGGGCGGCGTCGGATAGTCCACAGAAGGGAGCTACCAGTGCGCATGTTCGGACAGTGTTCCTCAGCCCAGTAGAGGAACACGGCAGGTCGCAGCGACTATAGACCTTTCCATCGCTTATCAACCTGGCGAAAAATGCCGAGTCACTGAGCTGTGGACGCGTGCGTAGCGTCTGATATGCCGCACAACGGAGCAACAGCGCATGCTCAGAAGGCGTTCCACAGCCCAGCAGACAAAGATGGCAGCGTGCAGGAGGCGATTTTTTGCAAAGGTCCTATTCGAATGGTGTATACTTCGTTGCAGAGCAAGTATACACCATTGGAGTCAATCGAACGGCGCAAAAGGTGTCCCAGTGTTCGTCGTACTTTCGTGCGCAGGCTATAAACCGGCTCGACCCATCGATCGATGTGAATACTCCGTGACCTTGAGCTCGTAATTCGTGTTTGAATGTCTGCTACACTCGCAGAAGGTTTAAGAAACCCAGGGCATGTTCACGTGTGGGCAGTGCGCGTGCGTAGAAACCTGATTAGGGTGAGAGGAACCGTCTGCGCATCCGCAGTACGAACGGCAGCGCCACCGCAGGAACGTGACGTCGGAGAGTTTAGCTGAGATACGGTGAAGCGAAGTATCAAGTAGCTTCCGGCGGGCCATGCGTACGTTCAAGTGTCTATCGCCGGATTTACCGATAGAGCTTGAGCGTGTCGGACAGTCTCCCTATAGGTCGCCTAAAGAATTCACTCAAAACTTCGTCTCAAATACACGTCCATGCGGAAGCGCCAAAGCGGCCTGTAGCACGTATTTACGTTTCTGTAAATCGTTGAGCGAGGCAAGAGCCCGAGTGCTTGGACGTAAGAAATCGTTCCTCTTCTGCGAGGCGTTCGCGGAAACTGAGCAGGCTGTTATAATTCTTCCTCATAGTGAATAAATAGACTCTTCACAAAACTCCATCGAGCAACATTGGCGGTCGGTTTATATTCGGTGAAGAACCTTGGGAGTTCAATCCCTATTCGTGCTCGTTTCGGTCTAGATGGGCATCGTAGCGGTGTGTGGTGTGGCGCATATTAACCCCAGATACGCTGCTCGTATACAACACACAGAAGGCGCGTTTTTCGACGCTAACATGATAGAAGTACCTAAAGACACGCCTCAAGCATGTTCGTAGCATGTTTGCTTTTTACATGTTTCCAAGAAGTCTGCAGGCAGTTTGCGTACGACGACCGTGACATGCTCGCCAGACGAGGAAATACTACGCCTCACGCAGTGCCTGCACACTTTTGTACGATGTAGTGTGACGGCGTCTTTAAAGACACGATCACTAGTGCTGTATTCGCTAAAATTTCCATCTACAGCGTGAACCAGCGTCGACATGGCAGACCGACCCCCCACGCTGTCTAAACATCTAACGTACACTTTGCTCGTTTTCGATTACTTTGGGCATTATTCGCGGGACAAAGCCTGTGCTTGTTCAAAAAAGAGAAGAACAACCACCTATTTCCTACGACAGAATGAACAGGCTGCAAAGAAAGAGAAAAAATTTTGAGATAATCCCATCTGTCTGCAAAACAGAAAAAGAGAAAACACCATTCTCCTTGACATGAATGAAAGGCTCAAGCGAAAGAGAAAAAAAAGGTAGGGGGTCTGAGATGCCAGTCATCGTCTGCTAAAAAAAAGAGAAAGAGAAAACGCACACATTCTCCACGACATGATGAAGGCTCGGTCGCATGCTGCGCCGGCGCTAAGCAGACAGCACCACCAGAGCTTCGCCCCAAGCAACATCATTCACCACGTGGAGATGCGGTCAATTTTTTTTGTAATGCGTTTATCAACTGGCCGTAAAATGCAGAGTCACTAAGCTGAGGACGCATACGGGGCGGCGTCGGATAGTCCACAGAAGGGAGCTACCAGTGCGCATGTTCGGACAGTGTTCCTCAGCCCAGTAGAGGAACACGGCAGGTCATAGCGACTATAGACCTTTCCATCGCTTATCACCCTGGCGAAAAATGCTGAGTCACTGAGCTGTGGACGCGTGCGCAGCGTCTGATATGCCGCATAACGGAGCAACAGCGCATGCTCAGAAGGCATTCAACAGCCCAGCAGACAAAGATGGCAAGGCGCAGAAGGCGATTTTTGCAAAGGTCATATTCGAATGATGTATACTTCGTTGCAGAGCAAATATACACCATTGGAGTCAATCCAACGGCGCAAAAGGTGTCCCAGCGTTGGTCGCACTTTCGTGCGCGGGCTATCAACCGGCTCGACCCATCGTTCGATGTGAATACTCCGTGACCTTGAGCTCGTAATCCGTGTTTGAATGTCTGCTACACTCGCAGAAGGTTTAAGAAACCCAGGGCATGTTCACGTGTGGGCAGTGCGCGTGCGCAGAAACCTGATTAGGGTGAGAGGAACCGTCTGCGCATCCGCAGTACGAACGGCAGCGCCACCGCAGGAACGTGACGTCGGAGAGTTGAGCTGAGATACGGTGAAGCGAAGTATAGAGTAGCTTCCGGCGGGCCATGCGTACGTTCAAGTGTCGATCGTCGGATTTACCGATGGAGCCTGGGACACGTGCCAGACAGCCTCCTTATAGGTCGCCTAAAGAATTCACTCGAAACTTCGTCTCAAATACACGTCCATGCGGAAGCGCCAAAGCGGCCTGTAGCACGTATTTACGTTTCTGTAAATCGTTGAGCGAGGCAAGAGCCCGAGCGCTTGGACGTAAGAAATCGTTCCTCTTCTGCGAGGCGTTCGCGGAAACTGAGCAGGCTGTTATAATTCTTCCTCATAGTGAATAAATAGACTCTTCACAAAACTCCATCGAGCAACATTGGCGGTCGGTTTATATTCGGTGAAGAACCTTGGGAGTTCAATCCCTATTCGTGCTCGTTTCGGTCTAGATGGGCATCGTAGCGGTGTGTGGTGTGGCGCATATTAACCCCCAGATACGCTGCTCGTATACAACACACAGAAGGCGCGTTTTTCGACGCTAACATGATAGAAGTACCTAAAGACACGCCTCAAGCATGTTCGTAGCATGTTTGCTTTTTACATGTTTCCAAGAAGTCTGCAGGCAGTTTGCGTACGACGACCGTGACATGCTCGCCAGACGAGGAAATACTACGCCTCACGCAGTGCCTGCACACTTTTGTACGATGTAGTGTGACGGCGTCTTTAAAGACACGATCACTAGTGCTGTATTCGCAAAAATTTTCCATCTACAGCGTGAACCAGCGTCGACATGGCAGACCGACCCCCCACGCTGTCTAAACATCTAACGTACACTTTGCTCGTTTTCGATTACTTTGGGCATTATTCGCGGGACAAAGCCTGTGCTTGTTGCACCTGAGTCCACGCGGGACTCTTGTCTCACGCTACTTCCTAGAAGGACGTGCCCAAAACATGGCGGCTGGTTAAATTGTGAAGTAGTAAAGGACGCTTACTTCATGAGGACTAACTATAGGTTTCTTAATTTTTTTTTCCTTTTTTTTTTTTTTTTTTGGGGGGGGGGGGGGGGGGGGGAATTGGCAGGCGTTTGTACATACTTGAACAGCGAGCACCTGTCTCGGATATGGCGTCCGGCGAGGGCCTAGTCCTTCCCCTCGGTGAACGGATGACCCGTATCGCGCCTGTCGGCACTGCACGCCTATTTTCTCCGCCGCATCCGCGCAAAACCTCGACTTCAACTCTGTTTCCCGGAGATCCGAGAGACAGGGGAGGCGGTGGGGGGCGTACGGGCGACGCAACGATAGCAGCTATATCGCCGCAAGCAAGCGGACGTCAACGCCGCACGCGTGGCACACATTAATAGATATACGCCACGCTCCCTTTTACCCTACCATGGACCGCAGACGACACTGCGGGCACATCGAAGCCAAACGAATGCCATGCGAGTGTCGCTCAAACATGTACGCGTTACAGCAATAAAGTAACTGAATATCGTTGCTCGTTCAAAAAGTAGCGAAGTGCGTTACTCGTTACTGAAATTGAAAAGGAACGCTTGGTTTCAGCCTGAAAGTAACCCGGTATTTTTCTGATTACTGTCGCTTTTACGAAGCAGTATAGCAGTTTTCAGTATTTGCCGTCGTTAATCTTTCCTCGCGTTTTAAACGCATTCATTGAAGGATAACTCCGCGCTATACCAACGTGCCTTTTACGCAGCGTTTGGATGGTCTACCTAGCGCTTTCTCGTCGTGCAAATTCCAGTCGCGAGCTGGAGTGAGAACTAGGTTAAGTACTCTCCCGATTTCCTTTCAAGAAGTAACCAAACATCGTTACTTGTTACTGCATCATAAAGGTACGAAAATACATTTCCCGTGCCTTCTCTTAAAAAGCAACTATACTCGTTTTCGCTTCGAGACAAAAACAAGTTTTGCGCACTGTTCATAGGCCGCGCAAATTAAGCGATTTGGTTGTCGGAGGAACAAGCGTTGCTTCTGGCGTTTAAAACGTGTAGGTATACTGTAAACGACTTAATTTTGGCGAGGACCTAGTTTTCGCGAATCGCGTAAAATTCGCGAAAAATAGGTCCCGCGAACAATTCTGGTAAAAATGTAAACACATTGGAATCTATATAGAAATCCCACCGCGTCACGAAAATTAGAACCCTCGACTTATTCTAAAACTTCCGCTTTGACCTAAATCGCGAAATATCGAGCCCGCGAAAAATAAGTCGTTTACAGTATATCTTATCTGTAGCAATGTAGACAGTTGGGCGAGTTGGTTGCAGCTACATATATGTTAATTCCCAATATGAACGAGGGAAATTAGTACTGCTCCTCGAGGAGCCGCAGACTTTTTTCACTACGGTCTTTGAGGTGAAATCGAGTATAGGTCGTTACTTCGCTACCTAAAAAGGGATTAGGTACGAGTCTCGTGACACGTGACTTTCGGAAGGGGTGCCGCAGCGCCGCGCGGGATGACTAGGCGCGTGATAACAGTTGACAGCGCCGGATTCGGCGTGGGGTGGCTCGTATCGTCCGCTGCGGTCCATTGTAAGGTGAAACGGAGTATTCCAGTCGGGCGCAGGGGTGAGGCAACGCCTGCCCTGTAGGCGGAAGCGACGGGTCGCAGTGCTGCCGCCGCTGCAATTTCGTGATTGCGGTCGGGTTTATCCCCAACGCCACTCCGCTTCGACGCGTCGCGGGTGCTCGTGTTTCCTTTGCGGCTGGACGACGCACACGGACGGAAGGCCATTATCGGTGAGGAGATCTTACCCAGGGTATGCCCGTTGTATCAACTCTGTGTGCGTTTGGGATGCCGCGAAAGTTCGTCAAACATCGAGATTCGATTGGCTCGGCGAAATTATTGAACTCTTGGCGAAGTTCGACGATGGATGGATGGATGCTGATAGCTGCACTATGTATAAAGGGCGGTAGCTTGCGCCGCCCTTGGAACTTTTTAGCGAAGTTCTAGTTTGCCCGACTCTTACGAAGACATTTTTAATTTTGGAAACCGAATATTGTGTAAAGTATTTTTTTAATATATAAAAAGGAGCGATTACTAATTTGTAAGCTGGGAAGGCGAAGATGTGTACTTTTGATGCTTAGAACCGCAGTACCACCGCTGATATACATCGTACAAGGCACCGTGTTCCCTGCAGACAGGACAGGATTGTCGGCAGATACGCCTCGAGTATGTTCGCTTCATATATACGTATGTACGCTTCGAACATGGCTGCAGACAGTGTTTGTGGGACCAATGTGAACGGGACCGCCGTACGTGGAAGAAGCACGCATCAGGCAGTGTCGGGAGGCTGTCTTTTGTGCGACGCGGCGTGACTGCGGCTTTTGGGGACGCCGCGAACTTTTTGTCGAATCCTCGAAGTTCGACTGGTTTGGCGAAGCTTCGAACTTTTAGTGCAAAATTTCGAAAAAAGTTCGATTCGCGGACAACCTTGCCTGCAGCCCGACCTGCGGGCAAGGACGCCGGGTGCTGCAGCCTGAGCTAAATGACCCGACCAACCAACCAATCATGCATGGATATAAAAAAGCGCAGCATCACGGCGCGTCCACTCTGCGTGATTGGTTTGGTCGGTGATCAGCAGACGCACAAAGACCACGAGCGCCGTGACTATGCACTTTTGGCACTGGTTCAGGCTACATTGAATCGCTGCGTCCACCGCACATTTTAAATTTTGGCAAACAAATAATTTATGACGTAACGTAGTGTGATAATAATAAAAAATATTAATAATGTTTACGCATTACAAAAAAAAAAGCAAAGATGTGTAATTTTCGGGCGTTAATTTATTCATTTCAAACAACGAAACGACATGCCTATTTTCTGGGTACATATGTCGATTGCGGACTATATATGTTTAAGATTCGATATTTTACGCGGTGCGGTATATCTACAGGTGCGGACGGTGAATTTGTTTTCTCGGCATTCTACATTATGACGAGGCGTGACGAGGCTTATGTGAACGACAGTCTACGTTAATGATAATTTCGGTAGACTCGGGCTTATTTGTGCGCCGTGTATGAGATTTGTTACGTGCGGAATACGTACCACGTGCGCATAATTCGCCGGGTGCAGTCAGTGCACCTTGTATAGTCTATCCAATAAATACCTTTTTTTTTCAGCCAAAATTTGCTTTTGCCGGTCATTCACCGGTTTCGAACTATAGTACGAAAAAAATGCGATACTCAACAAATATTGCACTTCCTTTCCGCCATCTGGCGTCAGCTCTTTTTAAAAATTTTTCTCATGCGCACAACAGTCGAACTTTTGACCAACTTCTGTCGGACTTCTCTCAGACTTCTCTCAGGCTTCTTTTAGGCTTCTGTCAGACATCTTTCAGACTTGCTTCTTTCAGACTTGCTTCTTTCAGACTTGCTTCTTTCAGACTTGCTTCTTTCAGACTTGCTTCTTTCAGAGTTGCTTCTTTCAGAGTTGCTTCTTTCAGAGTTGCTTCTTTCAGAGTTGCTTCTTTCAGAGTTGCTTCTTTCAGACTTGCTTCTTTCAGACTTGCTTCTTTCAGACTTGCTTCTTTCAGACTTGCTTCTTTCAGACTTGCTTCTTTCAGACTTGCTTCTTTCAGACTTGCTTCTGGGCGTTTTCAGATAAGATCGAACAACCATGTCCGGTGACCATTTTTAATTTTGATAAAAAAAAATGTTTTGCTGGCTCCATCCCCAGAACAATAAAACCAATCCTTGTTATAAAAAAAAAAAAAAAGACAATCTTTGCGAAAACATTTGTAAGCACCCTCTGTCACGTGCGCGTTTTGCGTATCGCGTGATGTTGGCTTTTCGGGTGGCTTCCCCCAAAAGAACTGTTCTCGCTACGGGTCTAGAAATATTTACTGACAAATTAGGCATATGAAGGATTGACAAAAAGTATTAACAACCGACTATTAGGGTCGCTAATTTGAGAAACAAAATCGCAAACATGGCACATTGCGCAATAACGCTCGGGATTAAAGATTTTTTTCTCCGTACCTATAAAGGCTAAGGTCTTCAAACTTTGCCAGTGTGTTGCCCTGTATATAGTTCATCTTTGTATGAAATATTGTTGTCCTGGTTAGCGGAAAAAATTTACAAGAACTGCTCACACAGGGGCATTTAACTATATACGGATTATTTCGAAAATCATTTTAAAAGAAAAGGTCCTCTTTAATATTTTTTAAACTCTCTGCAATTGACGTTTATAATATGTACTCATAGAGTCTGCAAATATATAATGCAATATTTGTGTGGCTTTGAAGTTATAAAGCGAGAAATATGGCCGAATTGACGCTAACGCGGTTGCCATAATAGGGACGTGCACATACCCGTTCTTCAAAATTTCATTATTATTAAAAAGGCGTAAAAATGCTACGGAGTGGTCAGGAAAAAAAAATTGACAGCACAGATGTGGACGGTATTTTTGAAGGGAAAATTTCTAATTTCGTACAACCGACTCAAAAATGCACATGGGCCTCAGCGATCGAGATTCGAGAGGCGTCACCCTGCTTCGCGGTGCCTGTTTCAACGGCCTGCGTGTAGCGTCTCCAGAAGCAACCGGACCGACTTTGCAAACAGATCAGCCCTTCAACCTTGGCGGTAACATGATATAGGAGATAGGCGCTGCAAAACCTGAACCTGCGCCGCCTGTGAGCGCCAATAGATCCGCCGCCGTGGAGGGCCGCACTAAACGATACAGCCTACTTCGGTTTCACCATGGAACTGTAGCTGTGCGAGACAGCACGATCCTCGGATCGGTTTCGGGCGGACGTGAGCGAAGGCGTTCTAAATGGTATGCATTAGGACACCCTTGGAAATTGCCAAAGAGATAGAAGTAGATTTAAAAAAAATATATTATATATTATTCAATGTGCATTGCTTCGGAGGCTAACGTTTCTTTCGCATTCTTTAAAAATGCTGAAGAAAGGCACTTGTGTTCTCAACCAGGAACTCCGGAATATAGAGTTCCTTTTACTGTAAACTAAGCACTAACTCCCCCCCCCCCCGGGCCCTTCCTTTTCGTTCCGTCCCGTTATCTTCTCTCACAATTATGGTCAGAGGAATAAATCGGCTTCTTTACCTCGTTTCGTGAGAATCGATCAGAATC
Source organism: Ixodes persulcatus (assembly GCA_013358835.2). Taxonomy (NCBI): domain Eukaryota; kingdom Metazoa; phylum Arthropoda; class Arachnida; order Ixodida; family Ixodidae; genus Ixodes; species Ixodes persulcatus. The sequence continues at coordinate 107,651 of JABSTQ010009797.1, read as the reverse complement.
ATCAAAGTGCCGTAAGGTCGTTCATACCATACGTACCGTTCTCTTGTAACGTGTCTTGACTGAGGGGTAGTGGTGCAAAACTATCGATAGTACTATCGAAAGTATCGATAGTCGCCAGAAATCTGACTATCGATAGTAAAAAAAACTATCGATAGTACTATCGATAGTCGACTATCGAAAAACTATCGATAGTACTATCGATAGTCGACTATCGAAAAACTATCGATAGTACTATCGATAGTCGACTATCAATAGTCGACTATCGAAAAACTATTGATAGTACTATCGATAGTCGACTATCGGAAAATTATCGTTAATCGACTATCGGAAAACTATCGATAGTCTACAATCGTAAATCTATCGATAGTATTTTCGACGGTTTACTATCGATAGTTTTCCGACATTAGTAGTTCACGTCGCTTCCTCTTCTCTTTTTCTCGCTTTATTTTTTCAAATGGGACACCAACTAGCCCAAGCACTTACCATTCCAACTTTGGTTCAGATTTCAGTGATGACGAAGACGGGAGTTTGGGCGAAGAGAGGAGGAAGGGAGGCGAGCGGCGGTGTGGCAACTGCGTTCGCTCTAGCGGTGCCAAACTATCGACAGTACTATCGATAGTCTCCATAGCCGCCAAAAATCTGACTATCGATAGTAAAAAAAAACTATCGATTGTGCTATCGATAGTTGACTATCGAAAAACTATCGATAGTACTATCGATAGTCGACTATCGGAAAACTATCGATAGTCAACTATCGAAAAACTATCGATAGTACTATCGATAGTCGACTATTGAAAACTATCGATAGTAGTATCGATAGTCGACCATCGATAGTTCTGCGATACTATCAATAGTTTTTCCAAAACTATCGATAGTATCGATAGTCGATTTATCGATAGTTTTGCATCACTACTGAGGGGACGAAAATGTTACCGAGACCTTTACGTCTTTACTTTAACATTTTACGTGTTGAAAAATAGCTCGCCATCTCAGCTCTGCACGTGCTCATCGCCGTGCGCGGTTTCGCCAGCTATTTAAAGCTGGATGCCTTTACACAACCCGTAAGACAGGGGTACGACAGAAATACATCACTTTCTAAAAACTCGTTACTCCGTTATCGAAAGAAAACAAAACAAAGTAACTTGTTAAGCATGATTTCGCTCAAAACATAGCGGGCTCCTGGACGGCGACCGCTTTTGGCGCTTCGGGGCAGCGTTCGAGGCGAACAAGGACGGAAACGTCTCGTATTAATGATGCACGTTCACGGCCTTGTCCCCGTATGATTGCGGTCCCTCTCTCTCTCTCTCTCTCTCGCTTTGCGGTCTTTACCGACACTCATCTCCGACTACGTGAAAACAGCCCGATGAGGAAGCTTATTCTTAGACCGTACAGCCCAGGAATAGACACGCACCGAGGCGAGAAAAACAAGCGGGCGCCAGACGGCAATGGCTGCCGCCACCGTACCTCATTTTCATACCATGACCCCCACGTTCTTGACCCTCCATCTGTTTTCTTCCTCTTGGTGGCTGCGCATAGATTTGCTTCTTTTTTTTTTTTTTCTTCTCGCGTTTGTCTGCTTATTTGCGCGTTTGTCTGCTGCAGTATTACGGCGCCTGAAACGTGTCGACTGGTGCGTTTAGCGTCCTATCTCGCCCATACATCAAAAGTGGTCCCAAAGTGGCAACAAATTACGTCACAGAAGCTGGCGCATCATGCTGTCGGACGTTGCAATCCTTGCGGTTGGGGGCTAGAAGTACCTAGGGTGCCTTCATGTGCGCTTCATGTGCGCTTCGCATAGGGTGATGCCAACTGCCTGTTTCCCTTTCCCACACCCTCTTCCACCGCCATTTTGTTCCTCTCATTGTTTCCCCGTGCGCCGGAAGGTGGCCTTTGTGTCCATCGGTAATCCCATCCGAGGGGAAGATGCTAATCCTTCTCCGTGGGTTCCACAACGCTGCTCCGAACTTGTGAGATAAGGTGCTTGTTTCCGGGAGGGTTATAAGCACCACGGATTATCGCCGAGAACCAAAATGGCTGCTGGTTTGTCGGCGAGTGGTATTACAAAGGGTGGCATCACCCTAGCAAAGCGCACATGAAGGCTCCCTATAAGTACCGGCAAAAGGCGCCCGCGAACCCGAGTGTCGCTGTCGTCGCCTAGTCCCAACTCCTGGCTGCTGAAACTTCCGTGGACTGTCAAGATGGAGAGCGACCTGCACCAGAACAGACGTCCGTCGTTTCACCTCCGTTGCTGTGACACCGCTATGATCGCAGTCTTCGACCGCGTGACACTTCAGTGACGCCATATAAGCTGGAAATCGAAGACCTCTTTCTAGGACGCAGTAAGCAGACCCGTCCGAGGCGCGTTCCAGGCACCATATTAGTATCCACAGTTGTCTTATTGCCGAATCGCTGTCGGGATATTTTTTTCAACTTCCAGGAAACCAACCTTATGTTATCGGTGAGAGGTGTTGTTTCTGTGTGCTGGCACAGCGGGCCTACGTAACATGGGCTCCAACCTTTCTGTTGTGTCGTGGTTTTCCTGATCCTGAAAGAAATGTTATTTATTATTTATCATTCCGACAAATCTTTTAGCTATGTGACACTTTATATGAGGCTGTCTTTGTTACCCAAGCCTGGTTTCACCGTAATCGCCTGGTTCAGGCCACAAACCCACAGCGATTCAAGAGCCTTGCACCCATTTACTTCCACCATAGATGATTCCAATGTCCTTATTTCGAGCACTATGCCATTTTTAATAGGTGAATAAGGTGCTGGTTCACGAAGCAGCCTTCATTTTTTAAGGGAGTAATAAGGGTGCGGAAAAGGGTGTAAGCTAGGCTTTTCAACCGCTTCGAATAGCTTTAGGGAGGTTGTTTTATACTGTACGGAACAATCTGAAACAAAAAAGAAATGAAACCAAACATGTAACGACGACGACGATAACAAGATACTACGCCGGGGCCGTGTTTCAAGTCCTTAACCTGGAGTAAGATCGAGTAAATTTTGGAACACGGCCCGGTTGGCTGCGGTGTCCTGGACGCGAATTCCTTGGGGGTGGCAACCGTCTACCAGGACTGGGCCACCTCCTGGAGCTCGCTGCCTTCACTAAGTAAGCGACGACATCGCCAAACCGCTGCAGAGATTTACCATCCGAGACGTTCATTGAACAGCCAGTGGGAGATTACCTTAGCACGCAGGCCGACTCGCTCGAACCGTACCTTCGAGCAACGGTGCTTGCTACGTTGAGAAGACCGCGTCGTCCTCCACTCTCACATATCCTCTCATAATCACCATCACTTTCATCTTGTATATTCTATCATCGCATAACCGCCATCACTAGACGCCGCACCGCGGGCCTCCATGGTACTTACCAGCTGTTACCTTTCTGCGGTGCCAGAACTCTCCTGAGCCAATAGGTGGTCTTCACTGGCAGCCATAGCTGAGCTCGCTACTACTGAGCGCGTGCTGATGGCAAGCTTCCAACACGCACATGACACACTATTAGGATTGTACTCTTTGTGAGACCATAAATCAGAGCTCTTCCCGAGCATGCGCTGTGAGTAGTCACTTTAAATAAATGCATCTAGTGAATACCATCTATAAAGATTATCATATATTAATATTTATTATTATTATTTATTATTATTATTTAATATTATTAATTCTTTCACATACCAATGCTCCTTTATTTGGAGATACCTTCTATGACCGTGGAAATATTACGCTTTATGTAAAATGTATACAAGAACCAACCAACTACATTTGTACCCTTGGTAGTTGCGGTGACGGTCACCTCGGAATGACTCCATGTCTTCCTACCGTATAAGGCGAGGGAAGAGTTAAATGCCCCGATGCGGGTCTCGTGCGTGCTTCATTGCCCGCGTATATTTATGCTTTCTGTCCACGTGCAAACGTACGTGGTGCGTGTTGCCGATAGACTCGTTGCGTATAAAAAAAAAAAAAATATTCTCTGGGATGCTGCTATAATCGGCAGAAACCTCTATTCTTCGGGTGTTTGCCAGCACCCTAAAGCCGCAGTCGCTGCTCAATGCGTCGTGCCAAAGATACGGCGTTCGTTACGGACACGATGATGGAATTACCTGCGGACACTCCTCCAGGTCGTTTGCTTCAGGCATGCTTTCAACATGTCGGCAGATATTTCTTGGAGGACCAATGTCCGTTATAAACGGAACAAACTCGTCTCGGAAAGTGTGTGCTGCAGACTGTCTTTGGTATGAGCAGGGCAAACACTAGCCGGCGGCGCCCAAGGGATACCAAGGGTACCGCCCCCCGGCCCTGGGGGGAAGCCTGGTTTGCCCCCCCCCCCCCCCCCACTCAAAAACAAAAGTGTACGCCACTGCTAAAAGGTGCTGGCGTCCGTCTCCCTTTGCCTGACCCTGAATATCCCCTGCAGACGCATCAAGTGAAGATGCTGCCACCGAGCGCCTGCCTGTTCCTGGCAGCTGTGGCCACCCTGGGGGCTGTTCCTGACGCCGCCGCTGCTCTGTAAGCACGCCATTTGGTCATCTTGATTGAGGTTCCGTCGTGACAGCCTGCGTAAGCTATCCCAGCTGGTCGCGTGATGCGGCTGCATACGACATGTCCGTGAGCGCTGCCTAAAGACTCCTGCTACTTTTCAATTTAATCCATCGTTGGCGTGACAGGGAAGCATTACTTGTACCAGGCGGATCATAGTCGTGTTAACGGGAATTACGACAGGCTCGAATATACGTTTTTTTTTTTTTTTCGCTTCAGAAATTTGGTCGCTGTAAAAAAAAAAAAAAAAAAAAAAAAAACTTGGCCGGCAGATGGATACCGTCCTCACTTCATGTGTATGGGGGTGGGCGGGCATTAGATAAGATTACCGTCACAATCAGAAGGCTAATTATTAAGGTCTGTTCACTGTCTTTTTTTAATTAATGTCCCTGTATCACTGACTGTACACTTAAAACCCTGTATTTCTGATTACCTGGAAATCGTCCTGTAACGCTGATTACCTTGAAATCACCCTATTTTTGGAGGAGATCCAACCGCTGCGCCACGAGCGACTAACTTCAGAATTACACCCGTGTGTAATTCTGAAGTTATAACAACAACAATGACTTCAGCGTTCTGCTGAGGCTCACGTTTCCGTCCCCCGAGAAGGGGCTCTTTTGTAACAACGCAGCACAAAGGCCGAAATGGGTCAAGTTCGCATCCTCTGACGACTGTTTTCGGGAGAGATCCGGCCTGTCGGGATCTATTAACGTCACTCCGTTTATTAGAGTTTTAGTAGGCCGTTAAGGTGACTCCGACAATGATGCCCAGTACTCCGCCGCCGCCTTTGCGCATGCAACGTATCGTTATGGGGAATCGTTATCGGGGGTATCGGAGGTATCGGAACGATCAACTGAAACTCTCTATCGTCACACTTTTAACGTGTGAAACGTTGTTAGGCTAGTTGCTCCGGATTCGTGAAGCCGCATTACGTGAGGCCGCATTCGAAGCCGTGTCCTCTGACGTCCCATAATTATTCACCGAGCGCAGTGTTGCGTTCTTGAACGTCACAGACCTACACACCGATCCAGTGTCTCCGCTAAATTTAGCGGGGAAGTTGAATTGCTGTATAGGTATGTGACGTCCCATAATGCAACGCGCTCAGTGGTGCATGATAAGACGTCAGACCTACACGCCAATTCAGTTTGACGAAAATAATAGACCCTTTCCGGAATTCAGACTGGCAACTTTGATCCCTATCATCATCTGAAAAATGGCATATTTGCTATACTAATGGCGGCCTTCTGTTTAGTGATGAAGGAAGAAGTTGAAGATGCTGCTAAGCAGATGATTCGATGCCAATACATTCTAGATGTCGGCGCGACGTGAAGCAGGAATTGGATGCAAGAGCTGCGTAAGCGTACATTTCTAACTCGGGCCCAGTCAATCTGTTAGTAGCACACACTCGGCTTCAAAGCCCCTAGATGTATGGAATTTTACCAAGGCGTCTATGTGGGCTGGCGCTTCGTTCTGACTGGTTGCATCTTTTTCGCCATCGACATTGAAAGAGATTTAAAAAGCACTGGACAGTTACGCGCGCATTTTCATTTACCGTTGACTTGCAAAAGTGACGGTGCTTCATAAAATACTGCAGACCACAGGTTCATTGCCGCCATTAGTACGGTAAAAGTTAAACTGCCATTTGAGTCACCAGATGGCTCTGAATTCCGGAAAGGGTCTCTTCCTGTAGAAGGCTAAATTTTGCGGAGAAATCGACATCACGTGTCTTGATGTTACGTGATGCTAGAACGTTTCACGCATGCAACACAATTGCCCAACACTTTGCCATACATTTTTTTTTTTTTTTACGTTACACTGTTTTTCGCGTTCCATCGAAGATGATGACGGAAAGGATAAAGTCCAGGGGCTTTGTTTTGGATTTGTATAGTTGTTTTTATGTATTATTTGTTAACCCACACCATTATAGTCCTACATAGGACTGATAGTATGTGAAATAAATAAATAAATAAAATAAACACCGAGCTCTGAGGAAAACAAGCTGCCCCTATAGTTCAATCCCCTTGCCAATATCGCCGATTGCCTTTTAATCCCCCTTTATATCGCTAATGCATTCCATATGCACGATGCCTTTCAACATATTGCTCAGAATAGCGAGAGACGTAGGGTGCTTTGGGAGCCCCTAATAGTAGTCTGGGGAGTCCAATGTGGGAACCTGTGTGCCTCGCAGCGAATACATCTTCACGGCGCCTGGATACGTGAACCCGGGCACGACGACCAAGTTTTACGCCGTGGTCCGCAACCCCAAGTCCGCGGGCACGCTAGACGTCGAGCTCTGGGACAGGACCAGCCAGCCTGGACGCACGGACACCAAACTCGCCAGCAAGACGTATCAGTTCGAAAACAAGGGTGAGCCTCGACGAAACTCAAACCACTAAATTATTCCACTTTAAAATGATGTAGGCGTTTTGCGGCGTCAAGTTTCATTGCTAGGCAGTTTAAGTTTCAAATTTAAATCGTACCTCTTTTTTTTTATGATTACAAACTGAATACATTAAATAACTAACTAAAACATAGTTATCCGACACAGTATATGTGCCTCACTAAATGTGCTTCTTGGCATTTGCGAATACTGCATCAATCTATAGTCTCTATACAAAGTGTAGTTCCCGCGAGAAACAATTTGGCTGGCGCTCGGTGCCACAAATTGTATATTTAGTTGTTTGCACCTCTCTTTCTGATTGCGTGTCCTCGAAGAGGCAACTTTGTCTTAACCGATGTCTGCATTCCTCAGAGGTACGGTGAATAAAATAAGCACAAACGCGGAATTATCTGTCGGTTATGTTTGGTGTTTGTTTTATCCAGAGATTCGTCCAAGAATTAAATATCGGTGTTTGTTCGTAGATACCGATTGCATCAGAAGGCATATCCATGGCCAGAAATTCTTGATTATGAAAACAATGGCTCTGTAAACACCGAGCAACCTGTGTGTGGCGAGGCTTTTTCCTGTCACTTCCGGGCATTCGCTGAAAAGCGCAGCTAAACACGGAAGTTTTAGTCAACTGTTGGGCGTTTATTCTGTAATCTAACTATTGGTGCATTTATCCACTGAAAAGCTACGTTTAGAGTATACATAGCTTGCACAGATGTCACTTGATCAGACAAAATGAAGGAAATGGCGGGCGAGAGGGTGGCTTCGGCTGCATTAGCGAGGAGCTTCTTGCCAGCAGAAGGAGGGGCGGACTTGGAGGAAAGGGCGCATGATAGCGTAGCTTCCGCCGCGTTGACGAGCTGCTTCTGGCCCCCAGAAAGAAGGGCAGACTGACGTCACGTGCAAGCCATGTATTGGCATCACCCCATTTTCTTGTGGTAGCCGCCATTTTGGTTTTCAGTTCCGATCAAAAGTGCGACTTTCTGGGCTTTAGGTACGGCATCGGGAGGCCCAGGCGATCGTTTCGCTTTATCGTGGACTGTTCTAGCGTTTCTGGAGGACGGAAAAACGTTTCCTGGGATTACGGTTTACTGGAAACCAGTGTTGTGCACAACAAGAACGAAAGCTCGTTTCTTCTCGTTTTTGGAACGAGTTGCCGTTACAAGCTCTAGTGGTTCGAAAGGGACGCTTTACCATTACGTTTTCTGAGATGGGAAGGTATCGTTACGTCAACGTTACGTTTAGGTTTTTTAATGAAATACTGTACCGGATAATCCGTAGATTAAGTGAAGCGAGCGAGTGAATGAAGTGAGCGTATATGTAGAGAGTTTGGCCATTCGTTGGGAAGTATAGGAGGCAAATGAGGAGGCGCCATTGGCCGAAAGCGGGCTGGGCGTGTTCCAGGGCGTCTTCACAAATTCGAATGTGGCCAACCGGAAGCCGGAAATAATACCCTGACGGTGGTCGCGAGAAACAAACTTGATAAGCGCGTCGGAGTAACTCTTGGTTACTGAAAATACAGTGCAAGTGATGCTTCAATCACGGTCATCCAAAATCATGGTGGAAGAGTGCGACTAGCGGAACGATCGACATAATCCGTACGCCAAGCGCCGAGGGCCGGAAATCTGCCATCCGAGCGGTCACACTCTGTCCGAGCAAAACGAAGTTGAGCGGCACATTCGTTTCTTACATCTTTCTGCATGATCATGATCTAAACGTCACGCGCACCCTATTTTCGACCAGAAAGGGTTACTACATTTAACTCTTCCGCGCTTATTACAACGATTAAATCTCTTTATCGCTACCACAGCTAGGAGATTCTTTTTGGCTTCTGGTTGGCCAAGAGAGCATGTCAGGCCCTCTTTCTGCGTCTGGTGCAAGCCCTGACTGCCCGCGCCTCCCATTGACTAGACTCTCTCTATACACGGCTCTGATTAGCGTTTATCCACGGTATACTCTGCAGCGTAGCTTATTCAGCTGGATCTAGTTGTTGCAGGCGAGAAAACAATAACATACGCCATCGTAAGATGGACCATCGCCGATGCTACCAGCTATCCTAGCCAATCCAGCGTTGCGGGGATGCCACGTAGCTTCCACTCCGTACGTTCCTACGTTGCGGCCCACAGTGCTGCGGCCCGTCCCGCCCCAAGATCACGTGGCGCGCTCTTAGCACCGTGATTTGCCTCGATGAGTCGTAGCGGCCGCAGCGGTTCGTCTTAGGCGTAGCAACGGGATATAACCTGTTGCATTTCAGTTCGGAAACCGAAGTGACGGCGCACCATTCAACGCAAATGAGTGGCCGACGTATGTACATGACAAGCATCCGCTTCGCCGAAAAGTGCGTCCTTCCGCGTACGATTGCACTTTTTGTGCGTCTTTATTTCGAATGGCACGTGTGCGTGCGCGTGCTTTCTGGTGTAAACAAGTAACCTATGTCTGCAAAAAAAAAAAAACACTAAGTTTTTTAGAGGTGTGCGAATAGGTGACATTCACTTGACGTCACTCGCTAGGTGCGCTGGCATCGGCCACCGCTGTCGCCATCTTCGCGTAGATGTCAGGTGTCGTCTGGCCGGACCTTTTAGCGTGGGTTAGCAGCATTTTACAACTTTAAAGAACTTTTTGTGTCGAAACTAGGGGTTATTCTTAGACTCTCGTGCTTTCGAAGCGCCGTAGGAATATTTTTTGTGTGTGTTTTAGTTCGCTTTTGTCGCTATCGGACTTTTCCACCTATGCAGCGCTCCGTGTCGCGCGCTGTGCCCACGGCAGTAGCTCTTTTGCAAGAACCGTGATTTTTCTCTTTTGGGGCATTTGTAGCGCGGTGTGATTACTCTTTGTTCTCTTCCGCTGGTTTCCTTATTGTTTTTTCTCTAGCGGATTTTCTGCACTACGGCCGTGTAACTGTGTTGCTCCATCGCCTCTGCGTCGTACGTCGTGCCTTCGATGTTCGTTCCTGTGCAGAAATATACCGTGCGGCTCACCGAGGGCGCAGCTAATGGAAGATGCGCCGCATTTTTCATTAGCCCGAACGATTTAAAAACCGCATACAAGCGACTTGGCGAGCGACGAGACAAGCGACGGCGATCCGCTTCGCTGTCGCTCGGTCACTCGCGCGACGAGGCCAACCGCATGAAAGCGACGGAAGCAAACGACCAAGGCGATGAGCGCTAAGTTTTCTAGAAATTCAAAAACCGAGCTACGCGACGAGCGACAGTGAAGGGTGAACCGCATGTAAGCGATTTAGCGAGCGACGGCGACAGCGACGGGAGTCGGCGACGAGCGACGGAGATTTCTCATGGTCGCTCGTCGCGTCGTTCGGTTTTTTAGATTTCTAGAAATCGTCGCTCATCGCCTTGGTCGCTTGCTCCCGTCGCTTTTATGCGGATTGCCTCGTCGCGTGAGTGACCGAGCGACAGCGAATTAAGCGGGTCGTAGTCGCTCGCTAAATTCCTTACATGCGGTTCAGCCTTTACACATGGTACTCGGCGGCAACAAAGAAATTAAAACGGCCCACCGCCGAGATAAACTGTTTTCTCTTTTCTGTTCAACGAAGTTTCTTCAACGATATGAAATTAGCACACACTACCAACGGACGACCGCGTACCCGAGCCAGTCAAACGTCCAACCGCGACCTCGAAAATGGCGGATCGACGGTGGCGCTCCCTGGCAAAATCGAACCTGCAGGGTCAGAGAATATTACCTATAGCGAACTTTCAACTCAAATCGAATTTGATTCAAATAGTGGCCAAAACATCGAGTGTCGAATCGAATACGAATACTAAAATTTAGTCCCAATGTTCGCAAGACTAAAAACAGGCCCGTATGTCTGCAGTGTTTCGGTGACGACTATCATCTAAACGCTATAGCATTGCTTGTCTTCCACGCAAGCTATTGACGTACCAGATTACATCCGCCATTGTTGACCTGCTCTTCTCTTAAAGGGTCCCTGCAATCATATTCAAGCGTCTAACTTTTTTTTTTTTTTTGCGGTTTCTACGTCTCTTGAGGTTCGGGCAAGCCAGCAGGCACGGAGAGAGTAACTAAATATCGGTGCGTCATATTTTAACCGGACGCCGCGGAAACCTCCTCCACCTAAGGGGGCGAACCCGCGGTGCCGAAAGCGCGCGATATGTGACGTCTTTGGTCCTGGCCTTACTACTGGTCGGTGCCGCTAAAAGCTTTTTTTAGTCCAAATACAAAGTATAAGTGGCGCGAACCGTTTCAATTATTTATGAAAGTAGTTTTTGTTCAGTATTTTAGATCAGAAAAGAAACAAACGCTGTTTATAAAGTACGGAAACAAGAAATGACCTGTCGACATACCCGCCCCCAAGCGGTGGAAAAGGCGGCGCATACTAGAAAGGTGTAGTGGGATCAGGCACCGACGAGCGGCAAGCGTAGAAAGGTCCCGGATGTACGCGGCGGCGCTGCGGTCGTATACGGGCTCGAGGATCCACCCGGTTTCGAGCGTTCCGACGGCCTTCGGCGAGCAGGTTTGGCTTGCGGTTTGGACGTTTGGCGGTATGGCAGCGTGAAGTAGCTCCCGTTCTGAACTGATCTTTACCCCGTGTTTGCTGTCGTTTGTGGCCAATGAAGTGTCATGCCGAATTAGTGTTTAAAGGGGCGATGCAACAAGTTTTGTACTTTGCGCAAATACCGCTTAGAACGGATCCCTGACGTTCATGACCTATGAAACACGCGTTCGTTTTTCACCCCACGCAATAGATGTCCCAGAAAAAAATTAAAGAAAAACGAGCAGCGTTCACTCCCTCAACTCGCAGCCAGAACAAGCGACCACGTGATCTGGAGCCGATTATATGCCGCCACTGTTGATCATAGCCACGCGCTGGGGTTGGCAAAGCACTCGACACGCGCTGAGTTCCAGACATTGTTATGGCTCGGCTATTGTCGTCGTTGCAGCGATTGGACACGGGCCACTTCCCGAATGCTTCTCCAGCTAGTAATTATCACGAGCCCAAATCGAGTGCCCACGCAATGCTCGGGTCCAATCTATGAACTGCATTCAAATATCGTCATATGGGTGTACTGCGATCCCCACGTTACGTCATAATTTTGCAAAGGAAAGATTGAATGAAAATGATCGCTTTTGTCCTTGAAATTACACTGCAACAAAGGAGTTTCTTGGCCAGTGGCGTTGCGTGTGAGTATCCTTGAGTCCCAGGTATGCCAGTAAGCTCGTGTAAAGTGAAAAACATTCCAATTGAATATCGTTGCATTGCTCCTTTAATGGCGCAGCAAATGCAATGCGAGCCGCCCTGGCTGCCCGCTTCATACAGCCTATCCAGCACATGCTTTAGTGGCGCCCTCTCGAGCCGTCGACACGGAGTGCGGCAGCCGTGAGCACTTGCTGAGCTCACTACCCCTCCCCTATTTCACGGCCATAGAGTTATTATAATGTACGCTAGAGGTTCAACTGGCGCTAGTGTGCTGTTGCAAATAGACTACTTCCATAAAGCCCTGCATGCAACACGGCGCGCGTTGCACTCTGGGAACTAGTTGGCCAGGGAGGAGAGTGGCATGGTTTCGGTTTCGATTGACACGTCGACACGAGATTATACACAGAGCGTGGTCCCGAGAGCGTCACTTGTGGTCTCTAAACTAATCTAAATGGCCAGACCTCGAAGCTTTAGCACAAGCCCGAGACGTATATCTTGTCTTAACACATGCTTGTTGTATTTTTGTACTTGAGCCTTTCTGTTAGCGTTCCGATCTAGGTATGTGGACGAGCCAGTGCTGGGAATCTCGACGCTGCGAAGCTCGGGGATCTTGCTTGTGTACGAATCAACAAGCTGTAGCAACCAATAAGTGTGCATACATCGAGCTCGCGCCTTTACATTAGTGTTGTTCATCAGGAAGTTTGTTTGTTCGTGCGGCCATAGACGAAATATTACTTTTTGCAATTACTGTTTTTCTTAATACGCCTGAGTACGCGAGGTAAAACTCGGAGGCGCCATTGAAAAGCTCAATTTTAACACACATTTTATATCTTATCTGTACTGACCCGCAGCACTGCACAAAGTGAAGTCCCCACCCGCTTACATTTCACTAATATTCAACATCGCGTATGCGCATAAAGTTATCCTGCAATCATATAGGCACATTCGCTCATACAAACCGTTTTAAGAAAGCAAAAGTCGGACTCTTGTGTGAAGAATGTCGTACCGTTCGCCGGAAGTGCGCCGGATGTGCATGAACCCTTATGCGGTGCGCCAAACGAACGAAATTATTCAAAGCGCGTTTGACGGTTGCTAATGACCATAATATTTGTTATGTGTTTGCTTTCTTCCTGCCTGAGTATGCAGAGATAATTTCAGACACACCGTTCAGGTACAGATCTTGGGCGTCAGTAAAAGCTCGTCCAAAAAGGCTTAGCGAGGAGTAGGGGACGCTTGTTAGGGCCTCGGTCGTAGCGAGCCTAGCCGATCTTAGCGTTTGCGAAAACTTAATCTTTCATCAGCATAAAAATCTGAGTGGGAGATATATGATGACACGAGGGAGACATCATAGTAACCTTTGTGCAGCAGTGAGGTCGAATTCATTGCGCTTCCATAAAGGTTCATGCGTCAACGCTGGGCTCAACTTTAATACTCCTGTGAGGATGCGCGGCTTGCTTTTCGCCCCATTAACTAACAAGAAGCGGACGTTTGGCAAACAAAATACGTGTAAAGCCCCAGGTGACCAAATTTCAGTTGTAGTTCACTGGTATTAGACGGGATTATTGAAATTGAACTCAAAGATGCACTCGTGGGGTGAGGTGACTAATTAGCCACGTCTTACTACGTTTGCATACGCACCTATAATACCCGGTGTTTCGGGAACCAGGGAAAGTGCCCCGGTCTTTGTTTTGTACCGCTCGAGAATGAGTGGATTGTACGTTCGTGACAAGTCAGATAATCGAAAACGCAAGCAGCGCGCTCGGTCGCGGCGTGATAGCATGAGATGAAGCTGCTCAGTCGAAACCGAAACTGAGGGGCCAACTAGTTCCCACACTCTTAAAAAAAAGCTAGTAGTATTTACTAGGTAAGAGCTAGTAACCGCTTGTCACATATGTTACTAGGTACCTAGTAGCCTGATGTAGTAACGGTCAAGCTAGTAACGGTTACTAGGTCACGAATCTAGTAACTGTTACTAGCCTCCTCTAAGTAGAATCCATGTATTTTACTACCTCTAGCTAGTAACTAGCGCTACCTCCCGACGGAAGACCGGAAACGCAACTAGTCACGTGATTACCGGTGGGAAAAAAAAAAAGTGTGGGGTTATGCCACTTACCACCAGGTGGCAGGCGCAACAAAAAATTGAAACTGGAAATGAGTAATCCAGGTGGCGCTAGTCACCGTCCAATTAAACGTACACACAAAAAAAAGCCGATTATTTACAGTTTATTTCAATTCTTCCACATTTGCAAGCATATACATATAAAGATTCACACCCATATTTTTAGCACGCAATCGACACAACGAATTCAACAGAAACACAGGCTTACTCAATCACTCTAATCGCTAACTTCCCGGCGGGAGCAGTGGGGATCGAAACCAGGAGGTTCCCAGCGCAAGTTTTCGAGGTGAGACGCGTTAGCCCACTCGGCCACTTCCTCCGCGCTCACTTCTTTCACTGACATGAAGTCTTTTATACTGACCATTTGAGTGCGCAAACTTGTCGTCGTGTAGCAGTACGTCGGTTATTCGCAGTCGATAGGTAAGTTGCGCGACGAGGCAAACCGCATGAAAGCGACGGGAACAAGCGGCCAAGGCGTTGAGCGACGTTTCCTAGAAAATAAAACACCGAGCGACCGTCGCTCGTCGCTGTCTCCGTCGATCGCCTCGTCGCTCGCTAAATCGATACATGCGGTCGCCGTCGGCGAGAGAGTGCTTTCTTGCCGTCTCCCGCGGCGAACGAAGGCTGTAATTGACGGAGAGTACGACGGCAGCTGCACTCCTTTCGCGTGCTGGGCCAAAAAAAAAAAAAAAAAATTCATGCAAAATTAATACCGCGTGCAGCTCGCGTCTTAATTTTTGTAGTACACTGACGAATGCTCGCGTTTTTGGGGCATGTTCAGAAAGACTCGTAGAATGCCAAAACAGTTTTTTTTTCATTAGTCCCAATGCTACATACACTATTTACGACGCACATCAACGGTTGTGACTGACAGTGCACTGTCACGACCGAAGAGAGCTCAATCAGAATCATTCAACCACCGAGCACACACAAACCGTGAAGAAGTTCTCAGTGTCAAGAGGTGGAGAAAAGCTTCTTGGACGACGAAATCCAACCCAGTGACAGCGTCACCGGCTCGTTAGAACTATCCTCGGAGCAGTCCAGGTCCACGCACACACTCGCCCCGTCGAGCGCACGAACGTTAACTATGCACTCCAGCACGGGAACACGAGAACTGCACACAACACAAGGCAAAAATGGCAGGTTCACATCGGAGAAATGAGCGTCTTGCGAACCCCAACTGGCCCCAACTTGCTTGTCGTACAATGTTGCCAAGCGACTCTTGTGTAAGAAAAACATGTTTTAAAAAATACAAAAATAATAAATATAAAGAAAACAGAATGAACTTTTTTGTTTTTGGAAACGTTTTTAGTATGTGCTACGTGGCTATTTTCATCCCAGTTAAAACCAAAATGAAAATATAAACGCTCACAAACGAATGCAAACGAGAAGAAAAGAAGTAAGCCGCATGGCCATTGAATCAACAATGGCCGCTGCAAAATACCACTGCGTGGTATTTTGCCGCGATGGGGCGCGTCGATTTTGGAACAAGTCCATTGAAGCAGACAGCAAGCAGTCGGAAATTGACTTCCGGTAATGGAAAAAAGCGAGTGCATTTCCTCTCTGCGCTCGATTATAAGAGCAAATATCACGAATAATTCGTACGCACTAGGCACTTTGGAACATTTCCCAGTCACGCAGACGAAATAATTTGTCAGTTACGGCGTTTTTATTTTAAAATCTTGACATGAAAAACGGTGCTAAAACCGCTTCGTACATGCATTTATGTGCACTGTCGGACACTGTTAGCGCGAACACGGCGTCGAAGCTATCCAGCATGGGTGATATTATATACGTGGCAAACGAACGAAGTTACATGTGGAAAGTCAAGAGAGACGACAGAAACTACGCGAAGTAACACTGGATAAGTAACTCCTTGTGCTTGCAGACGATCAAAATAAATTGAAAGTCACGTAATATAGTCCGATTTGCAATAAATAAGTACTGCTTTATTCTTTCTGCTCATGAATATATGCGAAGATGCTTAATTGTTCTGGGTTCAAATCATCACCCGCACGCTCCAAATCTTTGCAAATAGGGAGAAGCCAGGGAACAGGTGCCCGATAAAAACTGCCCGACGAAGGAAATAATAAGAAAACACACCTTTAGTAGTTCACGTACTTTATCTTTTACGTTTCGAACGTTTTTTTAACCACTCGTAAAGATGCACGACGGGGTCATTTTCATATAGTGACAGAACGGGTATATTAGCAATATATAAGCACCAGCGGAATGCTGGCGAACTTTGAACACACTCTACATTCCTTTCGATCGTTATTTTGCTTAGAATCGTCGCTCGTTTCTATGTACCTGCCATGGAACAGAGGTTTGGGCCTGAAATATAGCGAAGTTTAACATCATTCAGTGGTAAAGAAAAAATGCTGTAACTCAAGCAATTGCACTTCCACAATATTAATAAAGGTACATACTATCCGGTACAACCGAAATAACAAAAGTTATTCATGTTGTTTTCCGGCGAAGAGACAAAATTCACGTGCTTTTTCCCATAGGAATACACAGGAAGACTGGAAAAGTAGACTGCATGCTGTCTGCTTCAATTTGCAACCGGAAGTCCCGTAGACACTAGCGCCAGCTGAGCCTCTAGCGTATATTGTAATAAATCTATGTTCACGGCCACTCAAGCCACGACCAAGGACGTCCTGAAGGAGGTTATTATTTGCTTGTTTTTGTAATTTTAATTTGCCCATAACTTTTAAAATTAAGCGAAATTCGAGTAAGGAAAAGTTTCATTAAGTTACTACGTTCCGTGCGCTCAGGTTCGGTGCAAATTAAAAAACAGTGAAAAGTCGTTGCAGGGCCCCTTTAACGAGATCCCGAGCCGTTGAAACGGGTCTGCGCTGTTCCATAGGCACCGCCATGTTTGTTTATGCTGACGCCATGACCCAATAGGGGGCGCTGCGCTTTTTGCAAGACTCAGTTTTTTAAGAAACCTTCGCACATATCGTAGTGCAAGAACGTCAGAAATGCATAGTCACGGAGCTCCAAGAACAACACCGGTGCCAAGAGTCCTGCAAAAAGCAAAAATCTTGTTTTATGCGCAACCC
This sequence comes from Ixodes persulcatus, assembly GCA_013358835.2. Lineage (NCBI taxonomy): Eukaryota > Metazoa > Arthropoda > Arachnida > Ixodida > Ixodidae > Ixodes > Ixodes persulcatus. The sequence continues at coordinate 90,369 of JABSTQ010009797.1, read as the reverse complement.
CTTTCTTCACAAGAGCCTGCGTTTGAGATTACTATTTCCCATTTTTATCGCTGGGTGCTAGGATTGCGGACACTAATCTAAAATTGCGACGAACCGGATAGCGGGTAACATGGAATGTCCGTTTATTCGCATTCAAAAAAGATGGTCATATTCAGCTCTTTAATCCGCTCCTTCCTCTTGCGAAGCATTCTGAAGACTGGGACACATCCAGTGAGTAGCTCGCCTTCGGACCCGCGCATGCACGTCGCGATAAAGAGAGGAGAACGTCACAAAAAAAAAACAAATAACGACGTTTACAAATCTCTGTAACCCCCCACTCAAAAAAAAAAGAAATGCGGTGGCTTATCTCGGCTATGCCAGGATATACGTAGCGTGAGCTTATGCGCAGAAAATGAGAGGCGCTATCAAGCGACTTGGCTACTGCGCAACGGAGGCGCACAGCTGGGCACGCGGCGGCGCCAGTGCGTCTGCCGCGGCTATGACGTCACTCCTCTGGAATGCGCAGACCGGCGAGGCGGGCATGGCGGTGGCGGAGCGCGCGGCAGCGGCTTCGCGTGGCTCTCATAATGAGCACGGCTCATTATGAGAGCCACGCGAAACTGCTCAACCTCGGCCAGTGTAGCTAACGCTACAAAAGAAGTTGGTGCGCCACTGGAGGCGGGCTTGAACCGGCCTCCCAAGGGCCGCACGACCCGAACCGCCGAGCCTTGGGTCTCGCAGAAAAGCAAGTAAGAAAGAAGACTGGCGCAGAGTTTCACGTTAAGGTGGACTGCAGCGGACGCTAGCAGCTCGCCTAGCATATCCACTGCTAAGAGCCTAAATTCCCGGTCGAGCAGCGACGCGCGGAACGTGAAGTTTTTTTGTACACGATCAGAGCGCTCAATTCTGAGGATGGCTCGTAGGATTGGTTCTTAGGTTGAAGCTGGATCTTACCTTGAAGCTGAGCACAAGCAACGAACGTCGTCGCGTCTCCGAACTCGCCAGAGGGGCGCGAACTCGCCAGAGGGGCGCGAACTCGCCAGGCGCGTCGGTCGTCTGCCGCTCGTTAAAGAAAAAGAAAAGAAAAAAAAAAAAAAAAAACGAGAACGCACATGGAGGGTGAAAAGGAAGCAATGTTCAGAAGAGCTGTGCGCCTTGATGTTTGTGTTTCTGAAGAGAAACCGTTTTGGTCCTTGGCTGTTTCTGTTACCCAAGGTCGAAGCTGTTTTGCTGTTTTCTGTAGCTTTAACGGTTAATATAATCCCCCCTCCCCTTCCCGGTGCTAGTCATTAATTTCGGACCGATTATTAAATCCGCTGAGTTATTTTGAAGTCACAGTATGGCAACTAGTGCAGGTTCTAAAATCTCTATCGGCCCTAAATTGCACACAACTCTACAAAAATGAAGACAAGAAACGCCAAAAAAATCTCAAACTAAACGCGAAAAACATTTTTCTTTTTGCGTTCAGTGCGAGATGAAAATTCAATTAGCCCAAATCACCGTTTTGCCACCAAACAGGCTTATTAATTGGTCACTTTTGGTGACGTACGAATTGGGTATGTTCTAGTGATAAATTTTCTTTCGTGAATTATTTCGATTCCCCAAGAAAAGGTTGGGACGAATGTGGGCTTTGTTAAAGAAATGCATAAGACCAGAAATCCCGGAGAATTTATAGTTACTGTGCTCATTTCGTTTGATTTCTCGAGACGAACTTTATAAATTATGAAGACGACCGTTATGTGAAAACCTGATAATAAAACGTTACAGAGCTTTATGCTACCTATTTTTCTCGCTTTTTGACTTCCCACATGAGCGAAACACTGCAAAAATAATTCATCAGTTTTATCCAGGAAAGAAAAAAAATATTTATTTCGGTCCGGTTTGCGCAAAAATATTTTATTTTTATTTTTTATTTTTTGGTTTACTTTTTCGGTTACTTTGTTTATCACCACGCACTTTTCACGCGACCTGACTTCGCGTATGAACCGAAAACCGCATGGAAAACATATCGGTTCCACTCCGGAGAGAAAAAAAAATGATTTCGTTCCGGTTCAACTTTGGTTCTCGCGAAAATAACGGTTTTTTGCGGTTCTCGGTTCATGGTTCGGGTTCGGTTCAATACCCTGACCTCTTCTGAAGCAACACAATCTCGGGACGAGTCGGCCCGCGTCACGTGACTTTTTCCGGTAGGTTCTAGTAGAGGCACTGGTATCCAGAGGAGTGCAACTCGCTATACCGCCCATGGAACGCGAATAGGTAAACCCTGGGAGTTCGCGGCGCCATTCGAATCCCCTGGTATCCGGAAGCTGTACGGAAATTAACATGGCGGCATAGCGAAACCGAAACCGCACGGCAGCGCCATTGTGCTTGCGTGGATGGGCGCTAGCTTGGGCCACCTAGATTAAAAATAAATATTAGAGCTTTTTCTTTTTTTTTTTTTGCCCGGTTTGCCTGTTGTTTTGCTAGGCTTCTGCTGCTTTTCGGCTGGTTTTCGCATTTCAATGCTGGTTAACGTGCGTTGAAACGCACACGAGCCAGCACTAAAACGCGAGACCAGCAGCAAAGCAGCAGAAACCCAGCAAAGCAACAAAAGTGACACATACACAAAAAATATGCAATGCTTGTTCTTTTTCGTTCACTTTTACAACAGGCAGTAGAAAATACAAAATAAATTTCTCACTATTTTTCACACAATAATCAAAGAAATAAACAACAAAACAGGATAAAACGTTAATGTTACGTGCGACGAAGGTGATGATATGCGTCCTTGCAAAAACACTTCGCTAAATTTACATAAACTCTCTGTAGGTTCATGATGGCGTACCAACTTGTTTTTGAGTGAGAGGGCAAACCAGCCCCCCCCCCCCCTCCCCCCTAGTGCCGGGGGGCGATGCCCTTGGTATTCCTTGGGCGCCGCCGGCCATTGTTTGCCCTGCCCAGTGGTGGGGCTGTTTCGGGGGGGGGGGGGGGGGGGGGGGGGGAGAAAAACACATGCCTTGCCCCCGCCCCCCCCGGTTGATACGCCCATGTTCATGATCCTCTTCGAGCTTCTTGGCGCATACTCACAAGACTTGCGCCGTTCAGCCACAGGCGTGTAGCCTAGAAAAAAAAAAGTTGAATTACCTGCTTGATTGACCTTTACGTGCCTGACATGGTCATATGAAAACAACAAGCATATTATGTACCTCCTTTCAAAAAACGGTACTTCAAGTTCAACACTGCGACACTAAATACTCGTGTCTCCTCTGTTTTTTCTTTTCCTTGAGTTAAATGCCTCCACTCTAAATTGCCAATCATTTCGAATTTGATTATATAAGTAAGCATAAGTAAAGATTGACGACGGTGTCTTGCAACTAAAGGAAAGTAAGCAATGAGGTTAAGAAAAACTGAAGCTCAGCTCTTTGGTGCTGAGTCTTCATTGATAACCTGTATTAGTTTTTAATATTATCACTTAAATTTAGGAGTGGGTCACTGCAAAACAAAACGGGAAACCAGTACGGATCGCTCCATCGCTCATCCTCAGTTAATCGAAAAATAATTAGGCTAATTTTCACTCCTCGCGAACAGACGCGTGAATCGCTGACAACAATCCCAAATAAACAGCTCACTGCAAAAAGTTTACCATCTTTTGAAGTGAGCATATGTGCTCGATCTTGATATTACATAGAAGTTGCCAGTTATTTGACAGTGACATATTTCTCGCGGCGAGTGAACAAGGGGAATCCTAACAATGATAGGATTTGGTTTTGTGATTTGAAACCATCGCAGCTATTGCCAAAATGAAACAATTAATACTCACTACCACTGTGACAGTTAGGTTCTGTTGCAAACATTTAATCAGAAACCTAAGCAAGAGAAGATTAAAAGAGCGTACCTCACGTCCATTGGAACTCGGAACTTCGAAACCATTGGTGTCCCGGCTTTCGGCAGTAATTGTTTCCCCACTTGGCACAGCAGGTGGTGTGGTGATGACGAAAATCCATGCTTGACCACATTACAAAAAAGATCGAGGTACACCTAAGCATTCCTTATGAATAACAGGCTGAAGTTCTAGCTGACCGTTTACTTTTGCATTCCATGAGTTGTGAATGCGAAAGCATGCAAGCCGCTCGTCCGCTCCCTTTTTCGTCCGCTCCCTTTTTCGTCTGCTGCGTATTTTTCGTCGCCGGTCGGCGCGTGTGCGCCCCTGTTGACCTTCGACGCTCCGCGCTGATGGACACACATCGCCATGGGGTGAGCGGTCGTGGAAACTGACGAGCACAGCGGCCAATGGGAGCCCCGTCGACGCGCGCCAGCCAATGGAACCGAAGGAAACTATCTGCCGTTTTCGCGCTTCAGACTGATGACGTCAGCTCGCTCCATGAGACAGTTAATACTTTCGCATAACAACGAGTTTCCACGAAAAGCTCGAGGTACACCTAAGCATTTCTTATGAGTTGTGAATGCGAAAGCATGCAAGCTGCTCGTCCGCTCCCTTTGTCGTCTGTTCGTCCGCTCCCTTTGTCGTCTGCTGCGTACTAGCGCGCGCACACTTCGGGATCTCAGAGGCCATGGCGCAGCGGCCAATGGGAGCTCCGTCGACGCGCGCCAGCCAATGAAACCGAAGGCGAATCGTTCCTATTGGGATCGCGGCGGAAACTAAGAGCCGTTTTCGCGCTTCAAACTGATGACGTCAGTTGGCTCCATGAGACCGTTAATGCTTTCGCAATAAAAAAAGAAAAGAAAGCCGCGCGCGCACGAACGTGGCACGAATCTTGCACCGCGACGTACTCCCAGCAGCGAAACGGATCGCGGGTTCGCGTCTCTCGCGCGACCGACTTCCCGGCGCCAGCGGCCAGCCCGGCCAACACCACATACTGGGTGATATCAAGGAGCGGCCAGGCTCTTTAAATCGACCACAAAATTCGGTTTCGTAACCTATCGCGTTCTGATTTTGTACAGCTTTGGCCACAGGTGGTGCATTTTTTCTATAAAATTCACAAAGAGCGAGCTTGCCTGAGGAAAAAGTAAAAAAAAGAAAAGGCTTATCTCCTACGGAAACGCAGTGAAGCCACCGGTCTTCAAACCATTGGGCGCTCAATGGTTTGAAGACCGGTGGCTTCGCTGCGTTTTCATAGGAGCTAAGCCTTTTTCATTTTTTTACTTTTTCCTCAGGCAAGCTCGCTCTTTGCGAATTTTATAGAAAAAATGCACCACCTGTGGCCAACGCTGTACAAAATCAGAACGCGATAGGTTACGAAACCGAATTTTGCAGTCGATTTAAAGAGCCTGTCCGCTCCTTGAATCATCCGATAGATCTAAAGCCGTAGTGCTTCCCTCTCTCTTTTCAAGGAGCGTCGGCATGAGTAGGCTGAACTCAAAGTAACGTTGGCTGAACTGGTATTGCGCTTCTCCGCAAGGCTCCCCTTGACAGTTGGCTTCTTTGCAATGCACGTTCTCTTTTACTTTCCCTCTCCCTCTCCGCATGACGAAACCCAAACAAAAACAAAAAGTAAAAAGAACATAAAAAAAACCACGGCGTCGCGTTTTTTTTTTTTTTTTTCTTTTTAACGGTTTATGGCTTTTTTAGCTACTCCCGCGGGTTGGGTCACGTGACAATGAAGCTGGAGAAATCGACGAGAACAACTCTAGATGCGAATAGGTTTTTGGACGCCGAGGGTCGCAAGTTCATCTCGCGAGTGAGATCGAGAACATTTGGTTTGAAATACAAACAACACGACCGTGGACCCGTGGCTGCCGCGGCCGCCGTGGCCTCGTCAGCATCGTGTGAAGAGTGAACGTTGCTTTTTGATTGTCGGTGCTGTCATTCCGTACAGATGTTGTATATCCGCGCTTTGGCGGAAAACTGGATGTGAAAGTGTCCATATTTGAGTTTCTGCAAGGATGACTACGAAAGCGTGGACTATACAGCGAATCGACGGGAAGATCTCGCTCCTTAACGGCGTGGCAGGGTGAGAACTTTTCAATTTTTATGATCGTGGGTTCGTTTCTTGATCTTACTTTTCGCTGAATGCATACTTGGAAGTTGGTTGTGGTCTGGAAGCAACATATTCAAATGCTGGCGCTACTTGTAGGTGCAGAACTAAATAAAAATGACTTGATTTATTAGTTCAGATTGGAATAAATTTCGCTAGGTATGAAAGTGGTAGATGATCGCGGTTGCAACCAGAACGTCAGTGTAAATATTAAAAACAAAAAAAAAACCAGAAGTACATCGTGCTGGTTTTGCCTATCCTCATCAGAGCGCAGAAATGATCCGCTACAACTAACTATACTTCGTCTCACCTTAGCATGGACTATTGTTAGCCGCGCATGCTAAAAGCGCGAGCTAATTACTTTGAATGACGCCTCGGCGGCTGCACGAGCGCTCATGCAGCTAGTGCTTTACTGAAGCTGCAAAGCTTTCGCAGTTAGTCCATGCTAAGGTGAGTGTAGTTTAGAGTGTACGCGAGCCAGAATATATAGCCATATACTAAAACTTTAGCTGGAGCCCCTTCAGGCTCCCAAAGGAATCCCACTACACCAGCAGGAGACCTATGTTGCGCTTTTTGGACTCCTACGGCGACTATGGAGAAGGAAGTGATGTCAACAACGCAGCAAACACAGAATGGATGTTATTTAGTGAGAGTCAACGTTATTAGATTAACTCAGTTACGGAACTGTTCATAGACGCTGCATGCACGAACAGTACCCCCCCTCACTCACCACGACTCGCCCAGATTCGCTCGACGCGCCGCCGGACGGCTGCTTTGGTAACTGAATCGGGATACGTTCGTTTCAACGTCACTAGAAACGTAAAAACCAACGAAAAAAACTCTTTTTGTAGTAGCTTTTATTGGAGATTAGTTCAAAATGGGGGCGGGTGATGTTTTCTAAAATTTTTAGTTTTCAAGGTTTTGCAGCACAATTAATATTGTTTTTATACAACCATGCCTCAGCGGGGATTTCAGGTAGCGCGTCCCGACCTAGGCGCATTTTAACTGTGGGGCGTATTTCGCGGCGCGTCCGCTAGGGAGACGGGGGTGGAACCCCTGTAACCCGATTACCGCTGCGGGAGAAATGGCGGCGTTGTGATCGCCATTGGGCGCTTCAGCTGTGCTCTTTAGAATGCACAGTTATGAAACGAAAATATAGATGGCGCTTCGAACGACTCTAGGCGGATTAAGGTGAGTGAGGGGGGGTACCCCCCTCCGCGGGAGTTCCACAACTGAGGTAATCTAGTAACTTTGGTGAGAGTCGCTGACGACGAATTTTCGCAGAAGAAACATCCGTTTTTTTGCGTTGTTGACGTCACTTCCTTCTCGATAGTCGCCGTGGGAGTCCAAAAAGCACAACATAGGTCTCCAGGTAGCTCTATGGAGCATATTATTATTTTCCGCACCTGGTTTTATGAGCTCGTGCAATAAGCATTATTATTATTTTTATTAGGATTATTATTATAGGGCATTTGGCACATCAAGTTCAAAAATAATTTTGATGTTTGTGATTCAAAATACCAGATCGAAACAATGCCAGAATTTTCTCTCAAATACGAAACCACTTAACTGCACTTTAAAGAAACGCATTTTTTGGTACATTTATAACCATTTTTTATTACATTAAATTTCCTTGGATTAGTATGATTTCCTCCTTTTTTGTTCTATTTCCTGCAGAAGCGGTCAAATACACAACCCGGATACTGATTTGATGAACTCGGGCTGCTGTACAGCCTCCATGGGACAAGCTGAAAAGTGACAGCTTAGAAGATCGCTTTGGAATGTATAGGCAACTGGCTTGCTTCTAATATCACGTGTCTACAAGGCACATCTACGAAGGTGAAGACAAAATACTGCTGAGGAGCATGCTGTCAACGATCACTACAGCTAGCAAGGATGGAAACTAGGAAGATCTTCCCAAGCGAGCAGATACTTGACACCCTATTTGCAACAGGGTATACCTGCAATGTAGCCCTGGGCTGTAAAAAATAAGACACAGCCTCCCGGCCCTGGGCTATGTGGCCAGCCATGCAGTCTACTCCACTTTGAAAAACCTAAGGGGCGAAAAATGCAAGGTCGCATCGACGGCACAAAACAAGTTGGCTACAGTTTGCTCGCACAGGAAGACTGTGCTCTCGCAATGAGACTCGTTATGGAAGGGCTTGTTTTTCCTGGTGTAAATGCTGTAGAACACAACTATGTTGTTTACCAATTGGTGATGCACAGGCAGTGCCGACTTGTTACATATCTCGTAATGGAACTACTCGCCAAAAAGGAGACTTCCGACTTTGACGCCTGTGAAAATTAACATACGAGTGAGCTCATTTTGAAACGCGTGTTGTTGTCACAAGAAAGTGCACAAGCATTTTCTTGTGACATCTTTGCAGCAAGATGAATGTTCGCATTAATGCCAAGAATGCCAAACAAAAGAAATGGAAAGCTGAAACTCTGCATTCAAAGACACTCGCTGCCAACCGTCACACATGTCAAGAAGCGAACTCGGACCAAGGAAGAGTATGTCTGATGCCTGCGATGATGAACCCATTGTGAGTTCGAGCTGAATCATGTGTTGGACTGCAGTGAAAACATTCAACTGAGAAACCTTTGTTGCAAGATGACAATAATATTACAGATGCCAGCGCAAAACCTAAAAAAAAATTTAATAAAAGCCAAGGGATCCAGGCTAACCAAATTACTCCCTGTCCGGCCAGCAACGTGCTTGCGCTTCATCCTCATGCAAAGGCAACTGCTCTCTGAAGTCGGTGAATCTGTATGTGTGTGTGTGTGTGTGCACAGATAGTCAGTGTTCTTGTTGCAGTCTCTTAGGTATCTTGTGGTGCTACAGCGTAAATGCCAACATGCTGCACATATATTATGTGTCTCGGTGTCACAAAGTCTACAGCATCTAAGATGCATGTTTATCCATTGTTTTTCAAGACGGATATTTGCAGAACTTATGGATACCAGGAGGCTCGTTTTGCAGTGTTCAAAGGGGACCAATTTCTTATTTACGACTCTCTTCTGTAGTGTAAATGCAAGCAACTTTGAATATGAAGCTCCCATGCCCACTTCTCTGTGTACAAAACTTGTTTTTCGCCGCCCTAACATACCTGTGTCGTTTCGCAGACTCAGTACTGTCGAAGTACATCAGCGTATGGGGCAACGTTCAGGTATTACGGTACGTTTCTTGCAAAGATAGTTTTCACATTATGACATTTCTAAAAAACTGGTCACAGGTGTTTTTTCAATGTAGCAACCAGATAGTTTGCTGCAAAACAAGTGCTATATTTGAACAGGCCGAGTGCATTGAATTGCTGAACCTATACAGATTTATCACAGGTCTAAGAAAGGTTTGTCAAAATATGTGCAATACATTTTTCAAACTAAGATATCTCAGAACCCAAGAGACCAGCACACAATTTTAGAATGTTGTTACTTTTATACCTGTCTGGCAATTTCGGGTCCTGTTACTGTTGCATCAGGTGTCCCTTACTTCGTTTCAGCTTCCGTCCGAGTGCAGCCAAAGGCTGAGGGACGGTTCGCAACTTCGAGAAGAGCATTCCTACGCACCACAAAGTAGTCTGCGAAAGTATTTTTTTTAATAACTGTTTTGTGTGTAAACATTGCACAATATGGCAGATATGTACAGCTGAGAATTATTTGCAACTAAAGGAATTAAATATCTGAAGTTTATGGTTTTATTAATATATGTAAATGCATGTGGTTTGGTGAAAGCACGTATGTACATCCGCTGGCAACACGGCTGCAGCGCTCAGTTTTTCTGTGATTTCGTTCCCGTAATGGCCGAATAATGTGCTTCGCTGCTCTCCTCATCGAGTCGCTTCAAAACGTCCTTTCGCAAAGTCACGTTTGGGCGTCAGACGCGAGTGGTCGTGATGAATGTCTGCTTTCAAATTCGGCAGGAGACTCCGGCCGCGTCGTACCGCGAATGCGTTGTAAACAAGAAAAGCGTCCGGGCCACCACAATTCACTGATACGCGGCGAACTCAGGGCACCCCTTTACCTGCCAATCACATTGAACGCCGAGAAGCAGGTGAAAAGCACTGCGCCTCGAGCCCTGATATATACAGACAATACAAGGAAACACCAACGGCCGGGTCATCGGGCATCTTGCAACCTGTACTTACATCTCGAAACTATGCCAAACAGGTGGAAAGCTCGAACACAGACGGCAGCGGCCGGCCTACGTACTGACATCCCCTGTGACTAAATTTCAGAACGTGAAGGGGCATTTTTTAAACCTGTAGCAAACGATACCGTTGACACACCCGTAGCCACGGTGTAGGTCCTACACCGTGCCCGTAGCAGACGAAATACTCGGCGGGCGCGGGCGGCGCGGACGACCAGCGGCGCAGCGGAGTGATACAAAGGTGCAGGCGAGATCGCGTGACCTATTGCCGGCGTCTGATTGGCTCCTGCCACACATAGCTTTGGCTGCGCTCGGACTGAAGCTGAAACGAAGTATAGTGTACTCAGGGCCTCTATTGTTTCTGATATATATAAATGACCTGCCATCATCAATTAAATTGACAATTGGGCTTTTCGCTGATGCTTGAGTTATTTACCGGAAAATCAATACAGCTATAATGATCACAATATTGTCCAAGACCTTTAGATACAATATCATCATGGTGTTCCCTATGGCAAGTGAACATTAACACTCGTAAATGCAAACAAATGTCTGCAACTAAATCCTCCACTAAAACACTAACCCAGTACTCATTACATTCACAACCACTAGAACACTCATTGTCGTGCAAACATTTGGGCGTGTATTTTATACTCATTATCATGGATTGAGCAAATAACAAATAGCACACTAAAAACACTTGGTTTCATGAGTATGATTAGATGGACATTGTATCTAGCTTCCATTGAAAGAAAACTACTTGCATACAAAACATTTATCCTCCCAAAATTAGAGTATGCAAGCATAATTTGGAATCCACACTTAAGTTACCTAATCTCGAAGCTCGAATCTGCAGAACAAAGCAGCCGGATTTATATGCAGTGATTATTCATCAGTCTAGAAAGAAGACGAAAAATAGCCCGATTGTGTTTTTTCAAGATGTATATTACTCAGATTCCGATTTTCAATTTACTTTCTGCTGGGCTGCCAATTTTATATCATTCATATTAGATAATTCCTGCAAGATTGAACCATTTCAGTGCCATACTAACACTTTCCTCTTTTCTTCCTTAGTACTTTGCACCACTGACTGGAATAAACTACCCGACCATATTGTAACTGAGTGATATCCCATTTCATTTAAAAAGTGCATCAGTTTGTGTAGCTGAACCTTTATTTGTAAAACTGCATCATAACAATAACATGCTAATAAGCGTTCTTCTTTTTATTGTGTGTGTGTGTGTGTGTGTGTGTGATTTTTACTTGTTGGTGTCTATTTTTTTTTTTTTAATGTTCAATTGCTTTTTTGTCTTTTATTTTTGAATCCCCCCCTGATGTAATGCATCTTCGGACGCCTTTGAGATGAATAAAATGAAATGAAATGAATGCCTCTGCATTATTTAACCGATTGTTACTGTAGTTCATTTTATCTGGTCCTACTACTTTGATTATTGCCATTTCATAGAGATTCTTTTTTTATACAACTCCCATGTCATTCAGAGATAATTACATCACCCAGTTTATCGCTTAAAAAAATATCACATCTGTCTCAAGATATCACTTTGTTGTATGAATTCACTACAATAATTGTTGGTTATAATAATTTTCCCGCATTCTAAAATTTGTTCTTTAAATCACTCGGCGTCCACAGCTCTCATGTTAGCTCATAAAAAATAAATAGTGCAAAAACTCGCGTTTCTACAACGTAAAAGCTACGCGTGAAGCCTTCAGCTCGGCTCTATAGCACGGCGCACGTCGGCCTGCTGAGGTGACGTCACTGGAGGCATGTTCTGGCGTGGTGTCACAGCCGTGTATACAGAGAGTTTGGCCAATGGGAGGTGCGGGCAGAGCCAGGGCGTGCACCAGATGCAGAAAGTGGGCTTGGCATGCTCCTTTGGCCAACTAGAAGCCAAAAAGAATCTTCTAGCAGTTGTAGTGAGAAACAGATTTGGGCGTTTTAATAAGCGCGTACGAGTTAAATGTAGTAACCCTTTAGGGTTGAAAGTGGGGTGCACGTGATGTTTCGATCATGATCATGCAGAAAGATGTAAGGAACGAATGCGCTGATCAACTCTGTTTTGCTTGCACAGAGTCACCGCTCGGAAGGCAGATTGCCGGCCCTCGGCGCTTGGCGTACGGATTATGTCGATCGTTCCGCTAGTTGCACTCTTCCACCATGATTTTGGATGACCGTGATTGAAACATCACGTGCACCATATTTTTAGTCACCGAGAGTTACTCCGATGCACTTGCCAGGTTTGTTTCTCGCGACCACCGCCAGGGTATTATTTCTAGCTTCTGGTTGGCCACATTCGAATTCCTGAAGACGCCCTGGAACACGCCCAGCCCGCTTCCGGCCAATGGCGCCTCCTCATTTGTCTCCTATACTTCCCAACGAATGGCCAAACTCTGGGTGGTGTTGGTTGGGGACTGCTGTGTCCGTACCTGTGAACCCCTTCCCCCCCACACCCATCCGAATAAAATTCCTGGCTACACCCCTGGTTCCAGGCATTTCAGTCCTCCCCCTCCCCCAGTTACACACCTCCCCCCCCCCCCCCCACCTCCTCTAAAAAAAAAAATTGTACCTTCTTGTTTGTTTATGGAAAGGCGGTTTCAGGGAACCAGAAGGTGTTTCACGCTCCTTTTTCCTTCCGACAGATACCGAGACCGAGCTTGAGTTTGAGGTGCCCCAGACGAGACGGAACGTCTACTACAACCTTCGTCTGCGCGTGGTCGGAAAGTTTGGAGACGACACTTTTGAGAACGAGACCTACGTCTACTTGCGGACTCCCAACGACATTGTGGTGCTCGTGCAGACAGACAAGCCCAAGTATCGCCAAGGAAGCACAGGTGAGCCGCCTATTGTTTCATCGCAGGAGATGCGCTGTCAAGTTACAGATGAGTTCTAACAAATTAATGTATTTGCTTTAATTTTCAAATACTGCAGCCCCACTGGGGCTATTTCAAGAGGGGGGAACATAATTGCACAAGATATAATACAAAGTGAAAACAAAATATACAGAATAAAAAATAACAAATAATAAATAATAACTGTCGTCAGTGGCAAACAAAAATTCACGCAATTCTAAAAAAAAAAATACGGACATCACCGGGCAGCGAATTCCAAGTCTTAATGGTATGAGGAAGAAACTGCTTTAAACTTCGTTTCAATTCACTTCAATGTGTGCATTGACATAAAGTGGTCTTCATTAACGCCACAAATTTGATTGAATGTTTAATTTCTATTATATAGATTTCGTTGCTGCTTTTTATTTTTCCCACCACTCCTAGACGTTGCGACTCTCAAAAGGAAATGAGTGAATATTTTTGTGAAAAATGTAGTGAGGTAGATGAAAAAATATTGCCAGCAATTCAAATTTTGTTTTTAACGCAGCATTATACGGCTGGTTTTCCTGATATACGCGGTGGAGCGTTACGAAAGATCATCTCAAGGAAGACCATCACACGGATATCTTGCTAATTAACGATAGTTAATTCATTGTGATAATTATAGAATGAGAATGATATGTATCCCTGTGTTGCACACAATATCTCCCACTTTATCTGTGGAACCAATTTGCTACATTTAATTTTTATAATTTGCTTGATGGCTTAACACCTAGAAGACCATTAGCTTCACTGTAATTATAGATGTTGCGCTTGTTTTTGTTGTGCGCAGCCAAGCACCGAGGCTGTAATTATTGTTTTTCAGCTTATACGACTCCGGGATTTTAGGACGTTTACGCATAGTCCCGTAAAAGCCATATAATGTGTGTTGCACTTAATTGAACATTATCTCTTCGTTTCAATTCACGCGACACTTCCAAATGTTTACTGTGGTGCCAATATGACCTCGTAATAAATATTGCTACATCCCTGCTTGTTGGTGTGCTCTCCATTTTGTAGAGGATTCGTGGAGATGATGAAAATATGTGGAAAAATTGGCAGGTACTGATTTACTGTTTATTTACAGTAAACTACCGGGTGGTCCTGCTTAACAAGAAATTACTGCCTGTGGTCAACCAGAAGGTAATCTTAACTGAGTCTGACTGTACAGTCTTCTGTGATGGAAGGACTGGACCTACAATGTTTTCGTCAATATAGGTCTGGCATTCAAAACGTCCGGACCAATTTTATTACAGACAATATATAGCAGTATTTCACAATTTTGAATATTGTCAGATATTTGCAAAACATTTCTCCAGAAAAAAAAAAACAGCTTAAATCATTGACTGCATATCCTACTCAGCATGGGCACACTGAGGTGAAGTGGCAGCCAAGGGTGCAGTGTTGTGGGTAGAGTCCCACGGTATTTATTCATTAATTCATTCATTTATTTTAAGTGCTTATGAACAGCTAATGCCTTAATAATTGATGGACAACAAGCATATTAGAGGTCAGTAAAACAATTCCTTCAAACTTGAGTTAAAATGAAGTATGACACAAAGCACTTCTCAGAGTTGGGTACTCATGCATGCCCATTTTCAAAATAATGCATATTAATTGTTGTTTATAGTACTACACTTCATAGCTAGACAATGTGAATAAGGATCACTTGACCTTACTGAGAGTACATTATCTCTTTGCAGATCAACATTTCGATCTCCAACCCCTACAGTCAACTGCTGTCCTCTCAGCAGGAAGTGGAACTTGAAGATGGTATATTATTTTCCAAAATATTGAACTAAAATGCAAGCTGGCACAACCAAGATTGATATAGAAAATTGGAAGTGCCATTGTAATACTCAGCTAGACATTTGAGGTACTAATATTACAAAGCTTTTATTTATTTATTTGTTTATTTTGCCACCAAGGCACGACAGCATTGCAGAGGGAAGCGGTAAATAAAAATATGAAAAAGGAAGCACAGTAGGAACAACATTAATACTCAAAGAGTGGGGAGCTGGTAGTTAGCTATGCTAACACAAAAAGGTGTAGTTAACAATTGATGTTAGTGATGCAGGTAAATGATTCCAATCATTTGAAGTTTTAGGAATGAAGGATGCAAAAAAGAATTAGAGTGGCAAAACAGGACACTTACTTTGTGACTAAGGTCAATGTGTGCGGAAACAAACCATGGTGAGATTATTAGCTGTGCATGGAGTTGAGTAATATGGTGGTAGATCTTATGAAAACGACAAATACTAGATATTCTGCAACGATGTGCGAGACTTGGAAGTAGTAAGCTGTTTTTCATTGATTTGACACTTGCAGTGCAATTATAATTGGCTAGTATAAAATGTGTGCCTACTCATTCAGGTGCCATTCTAAGCTGTATTCATTTGCATGGCAAGCTAACAGTAGGAGCAAGTGAATTTTCCTGGTTCTAATGATTTCCAGCAACCAACCCATATCACTATTGATATGATTTCCGCACTCTTGGAGATGCCCCACATGGGATTGGTTGCAGTGTCTGTGTATCTTAGTTCATTACAATATTATGTTATTGATCATGTGTTTCGTTTCTTTTAGGGCTTTTCCAGGGCTCGTACAAGCTTCTTGAAATTACTGAGGAAGGGTCTTGGAGTATTAATGTCCAGGCAGGCAACTCTCAGGGGTCAACCAGCTTCCAAGTTGAAGATTATGGTGCGTACCTCTATTTCCCATATTGCAGATAATGCAGAGTGGTTTCCTCTGTACCAAACTCATAAAAAGTGTAGAGCAAAGACATAAATTTTTTCTTGCAAACCATATACATTAATAAATGTTTGATAATTACCTTACTAAAATTGACTGCCATTCAGATGCTACTTCTGTAGGACTTAACGAGACAGATATCTGCAAGGAATGTCTTAATACATATTGATGAGCAATTCCGGTAAAAGTTAAATTTTCTTTACTAAGAGAAGATGAGAAAATTAATGGCACTTGCAGATCTGAATTGTAAATTAAAAGCAATGATCATATATTCACCTATAATTATAAATTGCAGGGATAGTGCTCAGACTATCCCTTAAGTCTGTTGGGTAATGCAAATGTTAAATGCTATTTTGCTACTACTGCAACATTGTGTGTCAATCTTTGTGTCAATCGTGGATTACCACTTGCTTTTGTGTCAAAATGTAATGTGGATGGCTTTTTGGCTAGGAATAAAATTCAAATTGGAAAGATGTGCAGAAACGCAAATAAAAGCCATGCCCTGAAATTTTTGCATTAAATGAACAATTTACTTGGGTAACCTGATGTTTAACCTTAGTTGCGCATGGTTATAGATCAAGTTTTATAATCCTCTGCTTCAAATTCTCATTCTTTTAGTATTGCCCAAGTTCTTTGTGACCATTACTCCTGATGCCAATGACGTCCAAACCAACCCTACTGTGGATTACAAGATTTGCGCCAAGTGAGTAGCATTGTTATTTTACAGTTATCTTGACAACTCGTAAAGCTTTGCACATAACAAATTAGTCTCTCCTGATCGCGAAAAGACATAATACTTCAGCGTTTTTTTTTTGTATTTACAATGAAGCAAGGTCTCATTATACCGATTTGTATTTTAATTTATTTATAAATCAAATATAAAAAAAAAAAATCTAATTTTTTGAAGAGCAGTAATTATGTGTTCCTTGGTTGTGAGGTCATCTGTAATTTATTTTTTCTTGTAAATACAAAATATACATTATATGATATCTACTTTAGTTTTTGGTTAAGAGCGAAGAAAGCCACACAATTAGATAGAAAAAAGCTTTTAAAACAGTAACGTTACTTTTTACCGCAGCATTTGAGAGCTGATATCGAGACAGAGTAAAGGACAGGTTAAAAACTAGCATTAAGTTTACAACAGCTAAGTACTGGTGTAAACATTTGACAGCACCAAGTCTCCATATTATCCCCTAATGCTGTTATACATGTTATAAATAGGCAATGGTATAAATAAATATATAAATAGGAAATGATATACTCAATAAAGAAATATATAAAGTGCTTTGAAGCTCTTGTTCATTATATTAAGTTTTTGCTAATACATATGACATACTTTTTCTCCTGGAACAAAAATGAAGGTACACCTATGGCAAGGATGTCAAGGGAGCTGTTGAGGTGTATGCATCTTCCTTCAGCTACTACTATCCCATTGGCCAGAAGCCCGTGATCCTCCGTGTTGCAGAGGTGAGACGCTTGGAAGGTTTCGAAGCATATCTGGAATTATGTGTCAAAATGGGCAAATTTCTGACCTGGAAAAAAATCTATTGTTCCTCGTAAACTAGGCCTTTCTCAATGGTCAGAAATTCAGTTAAGGGCTTGCTTCTTTTCTCTCTTCTTAGCAATACTGACCCTCGTCAGAAGGTAATTTGGTTGTAAGACTTTTTTTATCAGTTTTTGTATTCGTAATTACTTACCTGAATTGAAAAAAAAAGTTATTGTGAGTAATATATTTAACCAATACTTCCTTTCGCAGTTGAGAAGACGGAGACAAGGTCAGAGATAGCTCATAAACGTTTCTTGAACACGACAACTTGACTTGTTAAAATATTCTAACAAAAAAAATCTGCCAGGCCCAAAAAAATGTCTGAGCTATCTTTGACCTTGTCACCGTCTCCTTACTTGTTGTAATAGTAATGAAGTGTACCAAGAAAGGGCAAAGAGTCACTAGTAACCATACGTGTAGCTTATTGGTACAAGCAGGTCATTGGGGTTAATGGGAACATCTTGCAAATTAATGTCATATTCTTAAAATCACTGTCTGCAGGCAGGTAATTTTAAGCCTTGTATCATCTTGAACATTATCATAGACCAGGAGACTTTCAAACTTTTTGGCCAAGTGGCCGGATTTGGAACCTGTCGCATTCTCGAGGGTCGAAAAATACACAACTAAATATAAATAAAAAATCTAATTAAATAAACCAGAAAAGCATTTAAATGCAGAAATATAGGTTATAGTAAAACTTTTCCAGGGGTTGTGGTGACGTCACAACGCCGAGCTCTGATTGAAGGATAGTGGGTAGACCTCAAATCAAGCTGCCTTGAGGTCTACCCATTATCCTTCAACCAGAGCTCGGCGTTCTGAGGTCACCACAACCCCTGCACAAGAAGTGGACGAACTTGTGCTCCGCATAGCTATAACACATACCACAAAGTACATACAATTAAAGGGGTAGTGCAACGATTTAAATGTTAAAAGAATTTGCAGTTTGTATTTTTATATTGTTTATCTAGGCACAAGGGACAAAAAACGTGCCGCCTTGCTAAAAAAAACTGCTATTCCGTTACGTATTTGCAAAGGAAAGAACTAATTATCTGCTGATCTGCAGACGTGTGCGGTGGCTACGGGAACTATACGGTGAAACATCTTCTGGGGGACGCGTGCGGATGTCAACAAAACCTGTCCCCCTCCGCTGCTACACTCGCCGTCAGCCCCGTGGCGAACCGTCTTTTGTGTCAATAGCTCGACGAGTCCTTAGGGGATGCTAATCCTTGAAGAGTCGGCAATCACGGAAGAAGCGGCTAGAGGATCGGAAGAGAGAACCCAACGGGAAACAGGTGGTCCCCCAGAGTATGTCACTCGAGAGACGACGTGGGAGTTGATAGGCACCTTGACCTTCGATTTGTTGGATTATTTTTAAAATAAGAACTTGCGCACGCAAGGAAACATGGTTTTTCTGTTCTTCGTTCCATAGGTGACACAGATTAATTCCCGCAGTTAATTGGCCAAATGCCGGAAATCTTTGCACCGCTCCTTTAAGAAACCGTAAGGATATTTTACAAAGACAGGAAACAAAGTGTGATGCTGGTGAGGGCAATGTGCAATAAATATATTGACGAGAGCTGGATAACATTGCAGTTTTCTCTTTTGTTCTTTCTGGTATTTTATTTTGCGTGTTTGGTGTGCGTCCCGGAGCCGTTTCTTAACGCGCGCTTATTTTTGCGCTGGGCCTGCTGGGAGTGAGCTGCGGGCCGGCTGCCGCTGCGAAGACCGCGGCCAGTTGCGGGCTGGTAGGATTGCCTCCGATCGCTGGATTTGGGCCGCAGGCCGGGGTTTCGATACCCCGGTCATGGACCATGCGATAGTTTGCTGAATCGTTTCCCGTCCTGTGTCTTTTTTCGTAATTCGCAACTGTTGTATACTTTGTCTCGTATAAAGGATGCATTCTATAATATTTCCTCATTTTGTTTCAGCTTGACGGTTGCTACAACTACACGCTGAATATTTCGCTGCTCAACACGAAAAATTTCACCTACCCGTACTATCCTTCTATCAACATCACTGCCAAAGTCTTGGAGAAGGGAACTGGTAAGACTATCTGCCTGCACTGTGACCCTTATCAAACGTAACTGCAGCCAGTAGTCGTTTGAGGTCCTAAACTCCTTTATCCTGGTGTAGAAAATCTTAAAAAACAATCAAGACCCAAAGATTTCTTTTTTTTTTTTTGACAGAACATGTAGTATGTTGTAAGATTAATCTTTCCTGAAAAGAAAAATGTTGTAGTAGTGCATTACTTACCTTGCAAGACAACATTTTAGGTTGTGCGAGATTCTGATGTTTTGGCGCGTCGATACAAATACTCACGTTTCTGATTCACTCCTAAAGACATTGAACTTCCAAACGATTGATTTTTGAGTGCCGGCAATCGTCAACTAAATTTTAAATGAAAAGAAATGTTACCGCAATATCTACTTTGCGGGACGCATTTTGAGTGAGGGGCTATTCTGAAAAGTGCTTCAATTTCGGCACGTCGTTCAGAAAAAGGAGCACCAAATAAACTAATCAATCAAAGAACCAATTGATCAATCAACGAATCACTATACCGTATTTACTCGAGTAATAGCCGCACTGTTTATGAAGAAAACCTGAGGGTTCGCTTTTCCGCGGAGCACACAGATCGCCAATCACCGCGTTTGACAGCATGATTCCAACTGTTTACAGGACAGAGATAATGTCTTTGTGTCAAGATACCATCTTTGAAGATTGAATTCGTATGGAGAATTGTATTTTCGTATAGAGTATTGTATTTTCGGTCTGGTTATTCGCTATGTTATTTATACGCCACGCAATGATTGGTTGTATATCTGTTCTGTGGGAAAGTAGACTCAACGGCCTTGTTCATAAATAGTGCAGCTATTAGTCGAGTAAATACGGTATCTATAAATTAGAAATAAACAAATCAATTATTCCTTGTATCACTGAATCAACCAATGAATGAATTAATGTTATGATAAGTGCCTGTTCACACCAGTTCAGATACAAATGCACGACTTGTTCTCGCAGGCGTCTCAGAGACAGAGACCACCGTCCACAATCGTAATCGAGAACGCCTCAGGCTCAACTTCAACGAGAAGTACGGCTCAAGAAACACTCTCTTCGTCAGCAGCGACAACACCTTCAAGCTCAACATGGCCTACAAGGGCCTGGTAAGGACCACTCGTTTAATCCGTGGCTTTTTCCACTCTAATCGTCCCTCGTTTCAGGTCTGAAAGCATTATTCTTGGTTCACTTATTTGTATTGCTATATTGTCTTGCAGGGTTCACAGTTGATACAAGTAAAATCTTACTATTTGCATTTTTTTGTTTGTGTTTTTCGGATTACCACTCGCGAGTTACGCACTGAGCATTTACAATTATTTAGCTGGCTTGGCTCAGGTTTTAATGGAAACTACAGAGCAGATTTTACATACTTTATTATTTTTGGTCACCCTTATTTTTCTGTTTTCTGTGACGTCACGGTCACGTTAAGTGACAGGATGGCATGGCATGTCGCGTGGCACTGACAGCTTCTTCACTGTGCCCGTAAAATACAGAAGCGCATAAATTCTTTGCATTTAGAAAGCCTTTGAGGAATGCCAAGTAGACGGCCAGTTTTCCTACTCCTGTTATACTGGAAGCAGCTGCAGCATCGTGTCTTTATTTGCAGCTGTACGTCCAGAAGCTTGACGGAACGCCCCAGCCCCAGGAGACCATCCAGCTCTGCCTGTTCGTGGAGTGCGAAGTGTACAAGTGGCGTGCGTGGCAGACAAAACGGATCCTGTCGTGCCGCAACTATACGTCTGACAATGACGGCGTCGTCCGCTTCAGCCTTCCGCAGTACGGCACCAGGGTGACCTCCCTCAGCGTGGAGGTACGTCTCGTTACGGTGTCTGCAGACGCGTCTTCGACTGGTGCGTTTGCCATCCTGTCCCGCTCACACATCAAAAGTTGTCCCGAAGTGGCAACAAATAACGCCGCAAAAGCCGCCGTGTCGTGTTGTCTGATGTTGCGATCCTGGCAGTTGGCGCTAGAAGTCCCGGCAGAAAGTATGAGCCAATGCAATTGTTGCTGTCGTTGCGGCATCCCAACTCCTTGCTGTCGTAGCTTCCGTGAATCATCAAGCCGTAGAGCGGCTTGCAACAGGAAAGACGCCTGCCACATTCACCACCGCTGCCGTCACATTGCCAGGATCGCTGCCGGTGGCAACATGGCACTTCTATGACGTCATGTGGCGGAAATCGAGGAACCATATTTTAGGATGCGGTAAACACACCAGTCTGGAGCACGTTCCAGGCTCCATAGTTTTTCTCCCGTAGACATGGGAATTAATTCACAAGTTCCGAAGGCCGAATGTTGGAAGTTATGGTTGGTGACAGGTTCAGAATGCAGTAGAAGCTTTGCCTCCAGCAAGCATATGTCAATTGCCTTACGCCAGTTTTGCCTGCACATACGCCGAAGTGTTATCAAAGGCAGGAAGCTCATGCTGGAGCCATGTGGACAGTTTTCACATTTTTAAACCGAAACTAGACGGATGCCGCACACAATGAAGCCCGAATATGAAAGGCTTAGGTCCTCAACACTCGGTGATCATAGGATTCGGAAGTTATGTCAATGTATGTGTGTCACTGCCAGAGCACCTTCTTCTTAGGTGACACTATTTTAACTAGTATTCAAACTGGTTTATTTCCCACATTTCCACCTGCAACTGGGAATGTGGGCAATAAACCATTGAATTGGAATCAGTTGAATTTGGCTCCAGATGCAATAGGCTCCAAATGCAATAGGCTCCAGATGCACTAGGCTCCAATGCAGTATGAGCCAGTTTAAACCAGCATGAACCTTATTCACATATACTACCATTTTATATACAGGTTTTCTTTTTGAACCCCAACCTAGTGAAGGATACGATGGTCATGCTGTTGTAGCAGAACAGGTTGGTTTCAGCGTAATCAAGATTCAAAAGTTGCGCTCCTGATTTTACGCATAACGTTGTTATAGAGCGATGTCTCGCGAATATATACCTCTGCTTCCAGACAAATCATCCATAATGCTAGTTCTTCATATTAGCGAGACAAAAATACACGTATTTACCGAATTCGTCCCCCAAAATGTCTATATGGAGGGGTAGCCGCATTAATGAGGTTCGTTTAATCCTACATGTCTGTAGAGCTCGGATGGAATCTAGTAACTATGGTTTTTAATTCGACAGGCACTAGCCGTCAACTTCCCGAGGATTGTTGTCAAGAATGGCCCAACGCTGGAGAAGCCCTCCGCGGTGCTGACCCTCAAGCCATTCTATTCGCCTTCTGGAAACTCGCTTCTTATCGATCGCCGCCAGACCACGGTCCTGGAGTGCAGGGCTACGTTTTCACCGCAGATACAGATGACTGCCGAGGCCGACAAGGATTACGAACTCTTCTTCACGGTTTGTGCTTGTCATATTCAGGTGTTTACTTTGTTACATGGAAAATCTTCTCTTAAGAGCAACTCTACTGGGCCCACCCCCAGACAAAAGTGTTGCATTGAAAGGTAGTCTACTATGTTTAAATACCTAGTCTGCACTTTTACGTTCTCACTCAGCTTTTATAGACAAAAAATATGAAACTGCAGACTTTTTTTTATCCCAAACGCTTATAATATTAATGTACACTCTGGTTGCTTTACTTTAACCTAAAATATTAGCATCTTGCCATGTGAGGAAAAAAAAGTTAGTTGACAATTGATTTTATTTGGTAGAACTTTAAATTTTAGCTTCGCTTTTGTGTGAAGCTAAAGTGAACATTGTGTGTTTTTCTAACAGTTGAAATTATATGGAAAATGAAAAACATATTTTAATGAAGGTTGCCTTGTTGAGTATAGTTTATTTTTGTTGGTGAGAAAAACATGCTCACTCTTTATGGCAGTACAACAAAACAACACACAAAGAAATAAGTAAGCTTAGATGGATGGATGGATGGATGTTAATGGCTATACCCTTTGTAACGGTCTGTATACCTTGCGCCACATAGCCTAAGTCGAAAAAGACAAACATGTGATTCCTCCCACCCTTCTAGGCCAACTTTACTCCCCCCTAACTATCACCAGGCAGTGTGGGATATCACCAGAATGGCCCTTAGGGGATCGGGCAAAAATAAACAAAAATATCACCCCCCGCCTCTTCCGCTTGGTGAGGGAGTCGCCAATTTTCCTCTGGTCCAATCTTGTCGGTGTTAGCCCAGGACCATCCCTTAGCACAATGTTGGCCACGATGCCAACTCTGCTGATGAAGGTTTGTTTTCATGAAACACATTATCAAGTATGTTTTGAAGTCATTTCAAATAGCCTTCAGACCGCACAAAACTCTGGTGCCATAAATCCGTGGGTACTGTCCCCTTGTTGGGAGGGGGGGGGGGGGGGGGGGGAATCATGACCGAGCAGCTTGGAGCATGTGGAGCGAAAGCTCGTGTGCAGAACCCAGGAATTTCGTAGCATTTTGATCTGGATCAGCATTGTATTTGCATGCAGTCAAGTCAATATTGCGTGATGCACGATTTTGTTCAAGGTGAGAGCGAGAATATTGTCAGCCGCCTCTTGAATGTGGCGTCGAAAACTTCTGCTGGGCGCCCATAACCACCCACTGAGAAATTTTTAACCCGTTTGTGAGTTCACGAGCCAGCGATATTTTGATCAGGGCATCTCACCAACACAAAAATAGTGAGAGATATTGCGGCCTCCGATGTGCCTGTCCTCGGTATTCCTTCACACACCAGTCGATGTCAGCTTGGGTACAGCAGCAGAACAACTTGAGGTTTACAAATCATGGTACAAGTTGTGGACGGCTTCCAACGTGAAATAGCAGGCAATCATAATTTCAGCCTGCCTCCGATCTGAGTTCGCCGCGACGATCGATCTGTAGTAGACGATCAACATTTTTCAGTCTTTTAGCTTGCAGATAATATATGGTGTTTTCTTGTTTTATTTCAATCTGTAAATAACGCTTCATAGCAGATAAACCGTTTCTTTTCTGCCCACGTTGGCTAACGAACCGTCTGCAAACGCTATCTTAGTTCGTCTCGCAGGAGGCAGAATAGATATCGCTCTCGCAGTGACCAAAATCGACCCCAGGTGCCCCTTTGGGCTGACCAACTTGCCACCATCTCATTAAACACCAAACAAAATTAACAAGGGCTGCTCTCTCGCTTCCTTTTCGAGCAGCTCACATCGAGTGGCCGCGTCTTGGACTCTCGGAGCGTCACCAAACGCTTTGCAGCCGGCGAGCTCATCCAGGACTCTGCGGATAACACCACGATCCAGAATGAGGGCGCTCCGCCAGAGGGGAGCGTCGAGCCTACGGCCGGCGAGAACCCGACGCCCCACAGTGTCGCCGTCTTCAACTACGAAGCAACTCTCCCGGAAGACGCCAGCCCCAAGGTCCAGCTTCTCGTGTACTACGTGCTCCGGGACGCCCAAGGGAACCCGCTTGAAGTGGTCTCGGACTCCGCCGAGTTTGCAGTCGAGAAGTGTCTAGAAAACAAGGTTTGTTTCTATTTTTATCAATTTATTCGCACATACTATCATTCCTTGTAAGGAATGCAATAGGAGTAGCAGCATAGGCAACCTTCAACGCTGTTTGGTTTGGCGCTACCTAGCGACTGAGGCAAAAAACATTGGGTATGCCCTGGAGTGGCGGCTACATTGTTCAAATGTGAGCTATTACTCTGGTGGCGCCACTTAGCCTAGTGTCTGAAGCAAGAAATACTGGGTAGGCCTGGAAGCCGTGATCGCATAACATGCCAGTACGGCGGAAGCTACAGCCCTGGCGGGCCAATCGGAACATGTATATTTATCACCGGGGTGCACTTTTACTGCGAACAATTGTTAGGCTTTTCACTGCATCATTCTCCAATATGTGTGCGTTGCGCTCGTACAGAGGTTTCCCCAGGAATTGAAATTAGGGGGGCGTCTAAATTTCTAGAATGGGGGAGGGGCTATTGAGAATAGAGGAGTCATTGCGAATTAAGGGGGTGCCTCCAGAAAAACAATGGGGTTATACAACCCCTGGGGGAATCGTAGGGAAATCACTGCGCTCGTATACGTAGCGCATATCGAAGCAGTCGGCATACGATGTGGGGCTTATCTCTCACCCTTTTCCAAGATACGAGACCGGGTATAACTATGGGCTCTCACTCTGCCGGCGCCGCCTGGCTGTTGCCGGCTGGCTATACCATGAAAAAAGCACCCTAATAACAGGAACAAACAAATGAGGTCACCTACCATCATTCACTGTATTGCAATTAACCCTCTTTCATGATATATGAAATGTTTCCAGTGAATCTTGTGCTCTAAAATGAGCTGCAAAAATTGGCACCTGCACGTTAAGATGGTGTTCATTTATATTATTTTTTTTGCTCGCTGCATTTATTGGGAGATAGCGCCACAGGCTACATTCACCGCTCAACGTTCTTAGGTTTATCATTTGAGAAGCTCCATGGGAGAGCGACATTCGAAAACGTTTCTTCTATTTTGGCTGCACGTGAGCAAGGACGGGTGGATAGCGTTCCTAGTGCCACCAGCGTCAACGCCTCCACGGGCAACGAAGTGCGGAATGTGCCTGCCTTGCAGTCAAGGGAAGACACTACCCAGGAAGGTCATCTTTTGAGCCCCTAGCTTGAAATGAATGATATTACCAGCTTAGTCTTCTACTTATTCTAAAGGGTGCTGAAAAAGTTTCAGCTCTGGAAATTCATTCTTAAGAAAATTAGGGCAGTTCCTAGGGAACATGCACAAAAATTAAAAACAAATGGTGGGGCACATTTGCCCACACACTGTGAGGCCTACAAATGTGAGCCACGCTTCAGTGACACTAATATTCTAGGTTGAAGTTACAATCAAAGACCACGCGAAGTGCAAAGGCGTACTTTATCGGGAAGAGCGGGCCCCTATGCGCCAGCGACACGTCGATTGCATTGTATAATGCCGAGATGTGTTTTTTCTAAAATAAATTCATGTAAATGGGTACCTCCGCACGTGCGCGTAGCCTAGGTGACAATAAGTGTATCAATATGCATATATATATATATATATATACTTTTTTCAAATACAGATATGAGTAGCACCTAAAGTTTGTCTTCTCGCTTGTCTTCGTCTTTCTAGCGCTTTTAAGCATGGTTCGAAACAAAGAACCGTTCTTGAACTACTCTCTTTTTGTGCCAACTTTTGTGCAAAACCTTGTTTACCATAAAAAACAATTGAATAGCTTTCCACTTCAGGTAATGTCAACAATCCACTGGTCCCACCACGTTTGTCCATAGGACGGGCTGATAGTGTAGCAAGTGCCACCAAGTGCATGCACCACGAAAAGGTGCCAGGCATTTTAGGAAACTTGTCAACTCACTTTAATCTAGTAAGGTTGCATCGCTAAATCGGCCGTCTGTGAACACGCCCGCCGTTGACTTTGGCAAATTTGTTGGTCTCATTT
Organism: Ixodes persulcatus; assembly: GCA_013358835.2. Lineage (NCBI taxonomy): Eukaryota > Metazoa > Arthropoda > Arachnida > Ixodida > Ixodidae > Ixodes > Ixodes persulcatus. The sequence goes on along the minus strand of JABSTQ010009797.1, from coordinate 63,631 downwards.
TTTTATAGAAAGAGAACTACATCCTGAAATTTGACTATAGGTAAAATGCACCACTTAATGCATATCCGATGAACTTTTCAGCTTTTAATGTAAAGGAACCGATTTTTCCGACTTGTTTTACAGTGTAAGGTCCACCGGGCATACTCAGTATGTGAAATCAAACCTCGAAAGTTCAAACACAGTGTGGAATTTCCATAAGCCAAATGTGACGAGTGGCAGGTATACATATAAGCAAAATATCGCAAAATATTTACACAATTTGTAAGAGTTGGTTTAGAAAGGGAGCAACGGTGTCACACTCAAGAACACATCTATGTGTATAATATATTTTAGTCCGATATCGCACCCAGAAAAATTGAGTATTTGAACCCATGAGTGGGGCATTCAAGGATTATCTTTTCATGCGTGAATCGGTTGTTGTTTTTTTTTAGAAAGTTGTGCATCTGTCCTGCGGTATATATTTTCATCGATGATCAAAAGGTGTTTTGAGGTGTTCTACATTCATCCTAGATGACATAGAGTTAAATCAGTTTGAAGCATTAAATTTGATGGAGAGCGTTTTCTTCCACTTGATTAAAAATAAGCATGAGGTATTTTCTTTGCATTATTTCTCTTTTGTTCATATTTGTTTAGTATAATGATCTCATGTGGTGCATTTCATTGAAGCCCACCAACTGCAGCAAGCAAAATACCCTGCTGATCTTACATTAGAATACAGAACAAAAAAGCAGATAAAACATTCTAGCGCTATACAGGCTTTTTTTTTTTCTTTTAGAGATACCCGAATTTATAAAAAAGGCAATTTCTATTAGGATTTTTTCTAGCCCTGGGGCTTAGTTGGTGGCCATGGAGGCCACTAGAAAAAAAGTGAAATCGGTTAACAAGTTAGCTAATGATCTAATGCTTCTCTTTTGCAGATTTTATTGGATATTATGCAAACTCAGTACTCTAATCACAATGTGAAAGGAAGTGCTGTGTATGGGTCCTTCAAGGGAGGGTGCAAGGATTTCAAGATTAAAAGAATTTGCATCTCGTCATTTTTACGTTGTTTATCGTGTCCCGGAGGATAGAGAGAACATCTCCTTCACTAAAATATGTTGCGATTCTGCTGCATAATCTCAAAGTAAAAGTCGAGCTTTTTCTCCCCACCTGCAGCCACGAGTGGCAGCCGAGAGAACTACGGCGAAAAGCTTACGCGACCTCGCTCGGCTCTAAGCTGCAGCACAACGCCCGCTAATGTCAGCAGAGAGAGGGAGACGAAGCGTCCTCCGAGAGAGCACACGGGAAGCTACACGGCACCCCGAATTACGTCACTAGGAGGGGGACCAGGTGTGACCCTGAAGACTGGGAGTGAGTTGAGGGGTGCCAGAAATGCCAATATTTATCTTTTTTTTACACAACAACTAGGACACGCAGGCGAAATCGGTTTTCTGTTGTTTACTTTAGAAGTGTCAGAGGGCAACTTCCATAAATGTTTGACTGAAGTCCGGAAATCGTTGCACCCCCCCTTTAAACAAAGGTGCTTAGGAATTAGATTGTAAGCTTTTTTTTGGCAATAACTAAATCTGTGCACCCTAAGCATCCCAAACTAATGGTGATGTGTGGCATTTTTTTTTCACTAAAACGCGAGTAAACATCGTGACACAACCTCAAGAGCATTGGTCTAAAAAGTTTTCTGGAGTTAAAACTTTTGTTATTCTTGTATTTTAACTGTATCCGCCTTCAGCATAACACTACATCACAACGAAGGCTCAATTTCCTCTTTCAACTGCTCACTGAAGAGTTTGGTGTGAAAAGAAATGCTGCATGAGGGCAGAAATTCAGTCCGATTGTATAAAGGCCATATTCCCTCCAGTGAAAGGAAGAGAATACACTGCACTTAAGGGACTACACTACCCAGGAGGGTCAACTTTTGAACCCCTAGCTTGAAATGAATGGTATTACCAGCTGAGTCTGTTACTTCTATTAAAGGGTGCAGAAGAAGTTTCAGCTCTGTACATTAATTGGGAAGGAAATTATGGCACTTTCTCTCATGGGTACATCAACATTGTTTTGTTTATCCATCATTATAAACCAATTAAAATACCCAGCACTTTTCTTTGCTAGATGCAAAGCAAAACGCCTGAAGAGTGCAGCCGTATAAATATTTTTCTCAGAACTAATCTAGTTTTTTAAAAACATTGTTTTGCAAAATCAAGTAAATTATTGGTCTTCTGTGTCTCCTAGAAAATGTTAAGAGTTCTATAAGCCATTTATAAAGTAAGATGCTAATTTCACTGGCACACTAAATTTCAGACAAGAAAAGTCTTCTTTCCTCCTATTTTGAAACGATAAATTGGATAAAATGAAATGTCTGCTTAAGAAATGAAATGAAAAAGAAGACATTCAAAGTGTCCAGATTTCTATCTTTTCAATAGCATTGATGCACTTAAAATACTTGATAGATTGCTATAGTTAATTATTCATCAAAAATGAGTGAAACTCTGTGAAAATATACACGAGATGTTGGTGGACGTATCCAGAAAATAATTTTTTCTGGACAATGTCCCAATTTAAGGGGAGACACTGCCCAGAAAAAAAAATTTCTGCAAACAAAGTTGATTTTGAAAAATGACATATTTACATCCACCAACATCTAGAGAGTATTCCCAAAAAGTTTAATTAATTTTCACTGCATAGTTAATTTTTTATAAGTTATTTTCTGTCCAGCAAAGCTAAAGAAAAGGTAGGGTTTGGAGCACTTTGAACGCATTTTTCTCCATTCCACTTTTTGGTATAAATTCCATTTTAGTCAATCTATCGTTTGATAATGGCAAAACAGGGAAGGCTCATTCTTCCCTTTCTTGACTGAAATTTAATAAGGAATGCGGCTATGGAACTTTTTTGTCACTTTACGAATGTCTTTTATAAAAAATGTTGACATTTTGTCGAAGACACAGAAGACCAAAAAGTTGACCAATTTTGCAGAAAAGAAAATTTATAGAAATAAATTACTTCTTAGAAAAAACGTTCCATAGCCGCACCCTCTAGGCATTCTGCTACATATGTAGCGAATAAAAATCTTGAATATCGTGATAGTTTCCTGACGATAGATTAACTAAACAATGTAGGCGTGTTGCTGATAGAAGCTACTCTAATTTCCTTCTCATTTAAGCGACAGACCTGAAATTTTGGTATACACCCTCTAGCATGACCACCAGCCTACCCTGTAAATTTCATTCATTTTAAGACAGGGGTTCAAAAGTCGACCCCCCTAGGGGGTGTGTCCCCTTAAGTGTAATCTTCCCTCCTCCCCCCCCCCCATCCAGGTCTCTCTCGCCTTCTCTCCGGACCAAGCCCTTCCCGGCTCCAACGTGAGCGTGGAACTTTCGGCAACGAGCAAGTCCCTGTGCGGAGTGGGCGCCGTCGACAGCAGCGTTACCCTCCTTGATGGATACGACCGCATTTCCAGGAAAGGGGTAAGACCGACATTTCATACTTTACGAGGATTTGCATGAACCGCATCGCTTCTTAGGGTACCATCTCCAATTTATTTTCAATTCCTAGCGACCGACAAGCTGACAACGGTACCCTGAAAATACGGCACCCTGTATTTTCAGGGTACCGTTATAGCACTTGACTGCTATGATCTTGTTTGTTGTTCTTTGCTTGGTGACTGCGGCAACAAATACAAAAGTCGTAGACGATATGGCATGGTCTGAACGTTCTAACCAGGCCGTTGTAAGCACAAGCTTGGACTCATTTCCTAAGGACTGCTTCAGACGGAGGAATTTCTTCCAGCAACTTGATGTTACAACACCGGAGACACGGGCCCCAGCTGCGTTCACATGCAGCAACCGAATCGCTACAAATTTTCATCATCATCGCATGTTTTTATCTTTATATGGCATTAAGGATACTAGTTCATCTTTCTGAAACGATTTAGCCCTGTAAGGGGTGCACAACATGTGGCCCGCAGGCACTTTCTGGATGGCCTACGGACATGACACTGCGAGATGTGCTCAAGACGGGAACTAGTGCGATGATGCTAGATATTGAAAACCCGCGCAGTTACCAATAAATATTTTTGTGGCCCGCGTAATTTTTTAGTTGTGCAACCCTGGGCGCTGTGAATGATTCATTTCAAATTAGAACCAAGGTAAACCTCGTGTTATGTTATCATCGCCGCCTCAGTGGTGTCACGTTAAAATATTGCTCACCTGATTGGCTGCTGCCGCTTCAAACATCTCAGAGTTGTCAGAGTTGCTCGCCCGTTTTGAGCCGCACTTGATCCCACATATTCCCGTTGCAGCGCGAGAATCTAGGGAAAGCTAGGAAACTAATTGCCAGTTGCTGGGAAAATTGTCCTGTCTGAAGCGGGCCTAAAGTCGGCAAGCTACAGTCAAACCCGTTTATATCGAACTCGCAAAAAAATGTCTACCAGTTCGATATAGCGGGTAATTCAATATAAAAGTTTTAATGAATTTGACTCTCAAAACTCCACTTTCTGCTGACAGACTGACATTGAAATAGTTTTGCATATTCTGCTACCTTTTTCTTTATTGCATCCGCAATAACGATATTTTTCTAAGCTATCGACGGACTCCAAAATGCCGAGGCCGCTGCCTTCTATATTCGCGCATTAACGCCGAATTATGCCGAGAGCACAGAGCACGTCCGAGCAGGAGCTCCTTCCCTGCAGAGCGCCGTTTTGCTCTGCAAGTTGGCTTTCCCCCTACGGTGGGGGCTGCGTTGGGGAAAAGCCAGGTAGCAGAGCAAGCTGGCTTTTTCTTTTTTTCCGGGTGGCCGCGTCAACCGCCCGAGAGAAAAAAATAATATTCTCTTTTGTGGACGGAGCGGAGAGAGGGAGCACGGAGCACTCTCTCCCCGCTCCCTCCGCAAAAGAGATTTTTTTTTTCTTCCAGACGGTTAACGCAATTGCTCAAAAAAAAAAAAGCCAGCGTGATTTGCAAGCTGGCTTTCCCCCAATGCGGCCGCTCGCGTTGGGGGAAAGCCAGCTTGCAGAGCAAAACAGCGCTCTTGGCAGTTCAATGTATCTGCAGTGGCTGCTATTTTTGTTCAACGTAACCGTAGTTTTTGCTATATATTACCACTAACATTACTGTGCACAAAAATTGTTTGATATAAGGGATAATTCAATGTAAACGGGTTCGATATAGTCGGGTTTGACTGTCTTTGTCAGAATGATCTATGCAAATTTGGTTATGTCTGACCCAGGAAATCAGCTATATTGGTTATTAATACCTTACTGGGCCATATATACCCTTCGCCAAACATGACTCGTAAAAGAATTGGTTGTAATTGTAATTAAAGTATATTGACCACATAGGAAATTGACTGGGATTTCAGCTCCGCTTCGTTAAACATGCAATTTCATAGTAGAGACATTCGTTGTAAAGACGTTTCACATCCATATTTTTGCAAGCAGATGCCAGTGTCCCAGATGTATGCTGTCCAACAAATGTGATTACTCAAAGTCTAGCACTCAATCAACTTGCCCTTTAAGGGGCAGTGCAGCAATTCCTAAAGTTTGGCCATATCTTTGTGGGAATTATTTTATGCCACCTATAGAATGAACAGAAAAACATTTTTTTCTTGCTTGCGCTAATTTCTATGTACAATAAAATGAAACAAATCGAATTTCGGTGTGCCCCTCCACTCTTGCGCCGTCTTTCGAGTTATGTGCGCAGTGACTTCATGGGGCGTTTCTCGTTGGGTTATGTCTTCAGTGCCCTTAACGCCACGATTGCCAACTTTTCAAGCTCCGATTCGGCTACAATGAAGTACCGCACCCGCTTAGCATCGCCGAAAATTGCGGAAAGCGATTAACACAAGAGTCCTGTTCACCATGGGGAGAACGGGGTGGGGGGGAGGGGGGTATTATTTGCGAGGAGGGAATGTTTGGGTTGACTTTCGTTAGGTCGCGCCACGAAAACTAGTGTACCGCATGACCATACACCTAAATTCCCATGATTGCCGCACGCGGCTGCAGACTGCAGATAGAGAAATAGTGTTTTTTCCCTCGCAGTTATGCAGCGGAATCGCAGTATTTTGGGGGATGGTCGTGCGTTTTCTCAATGGTCGTGCGATTTCTTGCGCTCTTACCAAGATAAACAGTATAAAAATTACAAGCTGCAAATTTTTTTATCATTAAAATTGTTTTGAGTATGGAATTAACTCTGTTCCAGGTCTTGAACACTAAGATAAACAGTATAAAAATTACAGGCTGCAAATTTTTTTAACATTAAAATTGTTGCACTGCCCTTTTAAGCCGCCACGTTTTGAGTATGGAATTAACTCTGTTCCAGGTCTTGAACACGATCAGCAACCTGAATTACGAGTACTCTCGCACCAACCTCGTCAACCAAAGCTACTGTTACGAAGGTGAGCTCTCAAATACCAAGCGAAGAGCAAGGACGTTTGAGCCCCCTGGTGTTCAATATAATTATTTCCGCTTTTCTGCACCTTTACCTGAGATCGCGAGAAACGGTTTTTCGTCCTTTCTGTTGAAATGTTAAAACAGTCCGCGACAGAGCAAAACGATGTCGCCTGAGCTTCCTAACTTTGTATCCAAAGCTTGGAAAGCTCGGAGAACTGTAACGATCACCAGTTGCACCCACTTTTCACCAAAATGGAGGCACCCAGAAGCATTTATTTAAGCTCTCCCGAGCCAAAATAAATATAACATACCATATCAAAATCTAGGAATTTTCTGATTCTTCCTGTTGTCTGTTTCTTCTTTTTTTTTCTATTTTTTTTTTTTTTTTTCATTTATGGTTATAACTGAATCTACGAGCTCTATCATAAAGAATTACTCATGGGCAGCTGATTTTCCTATCAAAAATCAATTCAAAAATAAGATGGCATTTTTAAGCAATAATTGCAGTATTATTTAAAAGTAAACATTAGACAGAAGTCTCTCTGGGATCGTGCACATTCGCCTCCGCCATAGAGGAAAAAGAAGATTGCGGCTCCTTTCCTCCATTGTCGCCCCTGAAGAAGCCGAACCGGTTTCGAAACGTTGGGCCTCTGATTTAGGAATTGGTTGGTCGTCATATTTTAATAATTGCAGTATTATGTCTCTTACACCCAAAGATTTGACGTTTTTTGTCAAGATATAATTCACAATGCACCTAAAAAGTGCAAAAATCTCCATGCAAGTAACTATTTTCCTTAGTTAGAATTTATAGAGGTGGGGGGACCCAAGACCCCCCCCCCCTCAAAGAAAAAATGTTGCCCGTGTATTTTTATTACTGCGAGTTTACTAGGATGTCTTTAAATCTAGGACTGGTCATTTTTTTGCCTAAAGACCGACAAACAGTATGCCATTAAAATCGAGCTTCTTCAAAAAGCCCTTCAGTGCCCCCTTAATATTTGCGCATTAAAGTGATTCTGGACGTTTTTTTCCTAATAAGCGGTGGCAGTTTCGAGCATTTCCGGATCTACCCTGTGCCAAATGGGGTCTTTTTCGGTTTACTTTAATTAACTCAGACTTCAATTTATTCAAACTATTTTAGCACTCCCTTGAAATTTCGGTTAACATACTTTTACTCTAATATATGTTGTGAAATAAAAAAAAGCTGTAGAGGTAACCTGTGTGATTGGTGGCTTTAGTCGCATCATTAGTATGTTCAGTTCTTGCATAGTGAAGTACACTTTTATGGTCTAACATGCACCTTTATAGTCTCTTCGCTCCACTTTATGGACACCTAACACGTATTAGGGCAAAATGGTCCCGGCCAGAGTGGTCCCAGCCAGAATGGTCCCAGCCAGAATGGTCCCAGCCAGAATGGTCCCGGCCAGAATGGTCCCGGCCAGAATGGTCCCGGCCAGAATGGTCCCGGCCAGAATGGTCCCGGACACAATGGTCCCGGACACAATGGTCCCGGACACAATGGTCCCAAGGGATTTTAGAAAACGACTAAAGAAGCCCAAAAGTTAATTTAAGTTCTATCATCGCTCACTTGGCTCTCTGGAGCTGGAGCTTGGAAATCGCTACACAAATACATTTTCACACATTAAAAGCACAAGGTTGCAATGCACTCTGCGATTAATTAGTCTAGCCAGTTATGACATGCACAAAAAGTCGTTGAATGCCATTTAGTACATTTTGTTTCCAGCACTGCTTGATTGGTTTTGTCAGCTCATACCGTCGGCTGCACTGTGACTTTAGTAAAACAGTATAAGTAAAAGAAAGATTTTTTTTAAAATTCGACTGCATTTTTTATAATTTCGAATTGAGGCAATGGCGCTGCAAGAAAACGCATGCACACGATGATTCAGACATAATCATGGACAGACCACATATTTGTGATGGCGTGTGTACGGTCTTGTTTCGCTGTTGCGTGATGCACGTTAAAGACTCCAGGCTAGCAGTGCTACTGAACTGGTAAAATTTCCCGTCTACAACATAAATCTGTGTCTCTGCTCATCAAAGGCAGACCGACCTCATACTCTATAAAAACTAACGTCAAATACATATATTTCTTTTTGTGAGGGCTTGTAATGAAGCGTTTTTCTTCTCGTGCAGATTATGTTAAATATTATAAATATTATGTCTATTTCTATTGTGTACTTTTTGCTTCTTGGCTTAGCTACTGGCATGCAATTTGTTTTGTATTGAATATGTAAACTTTAAAATTGTTACTTGTTCAAACAATTGACTAATCCCCCAGAACAAGCAAACTATGCCTCAAAACTTTCCTGGAACCATTTTGTGCAAAGCTCTTTTGACCGGGACCGTTTTGTCCGGGTTCATTTTCACCGGGGCCATTTTGACTGGGACCAAATGCTTCATAATATGTTAATTAATGTTTGCAAGCTGTATTGCTTTATTGCTTTAAACATGCTATATTGTATCAATGCCGAGGCCAGAAGGAGCTCCTTGGCTATCGTTCTATGCAGAAATAGGTTCCTCAAGGTCGAAAAGTTTGCAAATCCCATTATTGCTCTTTGTACCAGATTCTGCTGCCTTTGCTTTGTTACTGCATTACATGAGCAAGCATTACTGGGAGTATCAGAAAGTCTCATTATTGTTCGTAGGTTACTAGAAAAATGTAACAACCTATCCCTTCCTGCAAAAGAAAAAAATGATCTCATTTTCCACAGTGTGACGCAAACAATTTGTGTTTTAAACTTTCTAAAAAAAAATCGGAATTTTTTTAGAATGCACGTAGGTTTTGTTTTTTTTAGATCAAAAAATTTGAGAATATCTGGTTCATAGGCTGGCAAGAACACGCATAACTCTGATTTTTATATCCTCCCTTTTCAATTTTTTCTTTGGCAGATGGCTACAGGTTCAACGAGCCTTACGATACCGAGAGCCCAGCATCTTCTGGAAGGAGCAAGCGTCAAGTGCTGGCACCTAACGTCGCACCAAGCTACGATTCGCTCACATCATTCGAGGTAAAAGTTAATGGTTTCCTGGAGTTCCAGGTTTGGTCGAATAGCAGGATACATCACTGCAAGCATTACCTTGTCCACTTTGTGTATGGGTGAGCATAGAACTGAAATTGTTACACATCAAAGAACATGTATTAAGACTTTGGCTCCTCAGGCATAATATATATATATATATATATATATTATACATTGTTTTTTCCTAACTTTACAAACTGTGTAGGCTATGGTCCCAGTGAACCAGTCAGTACATCAGAGCGAGTTACATGACAGCGTGTAATTGGAGCACTCTCCTTTTACAGAAAGCTGTCACATGCTTTTCTCCATCACTCTGATTTGCTTGAGGAGGGTGTACTGCATGCTCTCTGCCAAGTTATTGGGAAACAAAATATAGTTTTTGCAATCAGTTAGACATTGACTGATCCAATATTGCAAACTAGCACATGAGGGCAAAAGGTAGGACTAGAGAGAAGCACTTTGGGAATAGTTTCTGCCATCTGGGAGATTACTTTGCGCGTCGGTCTTTTACGCAACTCAAATTAGCATGATATTTTAAATGTATTTCTGCTTTGGGGTCGTGTGCGTCTGATGCAACGGGCGCAGTGAAAGAGCAATCACGGTCATAAGCAGAGCGCTTGGGCACTGCATTCCCTGACTGCTGTCCAGTGAGCATCCAGCCATACAGACTCCGTATCATATATTCGAGTCTATAGGCCGCACCCTAGTATAACTTGCACCCCCTATAAACTGCTGCTTTCAGGAAAAGGTGGTATATGCATTTAACCTTGTATATATATGTTTGATTGGCATGGTGGAACCATAATAAAAAGCCCGCATGTGTGTAATATGATCACATCATGCGCAAGCAGGGCCTAGTTTCAATACTCTCGTCAATGAGTTTAATCTAAAACATATCTTCCGTGGCAAATATTTGCAATTAGGGTTTAAATCTGTAAAAAAAGTGCACACAAGTCGCACCCTTGTAAACGACGCACCGAGGGAAATTTTAGAAAAACCCTCAAGTTATACACTTGAAAATATGGTATTTAACATGCTGGCTACGACAGAGGTTTGCAATTTTTTTTTTTTGTTTTGTGTTGTTATTCCAGAACGCCGGAGTGGTAGTGTTCTCGAACCTGCCGATCCAGACGCGGCCGTGCAACAATCGTGCCTTCCCGGGCTACCCCAACAAGCAGGCGCTGCCCTCGCGCTCCTACCAGCCAGTCCTTTGGCGGCGGCGGATTCGGCGGTGCGCTACGTCCTGGTAAACCTAGAAACTTGGAGGAGAGAGTCGCATGAAAAACAGTGCTCAAAGGGTCGGGACAAAAGAAAGGGACACAGGACAAACACACAGAAACTCGCGACTGATATATACAGGGTGTTTCTTTTTAAGCTTAACAGATATTTAAAAAAAAAGATCCGTGAAAGCTACACTAATGCGGTTTGTCCAGGAGAGTTATACGACCACATAGACATGATATGGAGGGAAAATTACCGCATTAAGTCAAATAATGAACTAAAATGTGTGAATTAACTTTTTAATTAGTGAAAATAGACATTAGGTTTCAATTAGAAACTTGCTTGGTGTCATCTAAAACTACTAAATTGCTCAATTTGAGATAGTTCTGAAGTGCGTGATAAGCACGGGGGCGTGCTAACTTTCCCATTTGTGTAACAGGCGCAATGCAGGCGGTCCGAAAAGGCGGATGAAAAGATTATCAACCGCGTTTTCTGACCGCCAGCGCTCTGCCTGTTGCACGAGGGAGAACTTCAGCACCCTCCCATGCTTACCACATGCTTAAAACTTTTCTTAAATTGACTGATTCAGTGGTTTGTGATGCCGCTCAGCAAGTTTCCAGTTGGAACCACATGTTAATTTTTAATAATTCAATAACTCATTCTATTTAGTTACCTGACCCATCGTGATGATTAACCTCCTATGATATGCCCCCCTGGCCGTTTAACTCACTTGCATACATCGCATTAGTATAGTTTCACATCTTTTTTTAATGAATATGTTTGAATTAAAATCAAACATCCTGTATATTAAAGAATCCTGTCCTTCTGAGCACTGTTTTTCATGATGTGCAACAATCACAAACTAGACCAATTTACCACCTTGTTGGAGAGAGCCACGCTAGAGGGCAGCTCCGCTCGAGAGCGGTGCCTGATACTACTTCAGTCTGGCAAGGTACGTCCTAGTAAATATGTGTCACAAAAAAATTACTGCATTTTTTAATTGCAATAATAAACTATTCACTGTCGAACGCTCAGTTTCCGGCCACATGTAGCGTTAGCTATTTGAACCTCATGTCAAGTTTTCGAAACTAAGCAATATCTTATACAAATGTTATAAGTAATTTTTTTTTTTTTATTGGGGAAAATGGTGGTTGACGAAGCCCACAAATACATGGGTATGAATGGTGTCAACTACCGAGAACGGGCCCCATTATTCCATTGAAAGTATCAGAAAATCGCTTAGAACTATTAAGATTACGATTAGTTTTTAAACTTTATCATCTGACTAGGACCGCTAGCGCTTCATTTGCTGTCTTTGTTTAAAAACTGTCAGAACTTTGAAATCGATAAATGGAGCGGAGTTGCCCTTTAGAAAAGGGAAGTTGTTTCGATGCAAGGAATAGCTAGCCGAGCATGTTGTCGCGTGTTCGGAGGATGTGCCACGAAAAGCTTACGCTGTGCAACTATAAAATCCTAGGCTCAATCTCCACGTGATGCACGTTAGAAGACATCATGTTAGCAGTAGTACTGCACTGATTCGATTGTCTCACTATACGCTCCATTCACCCCTATGCAGACAGTGCGGTGGGAGCTACACGCTCGCCAAACCAATCAACCACCTCCCTTTCATCACCTAACGCCCGCTTTTTGAACGTGGATATAGGGTGGGAGCGTGATCACATGGTGGAAGATAGACGCAAGAATGGTCCAGTGAGCACATAGCTTCCACTGCACTGTCAGATTAAGGTCGAATGGAATAGTGCTGAACCGCTCTTACAAGATTTCAGTGGCAAACTAATGTTTTGTTTAAACATCTGGGTGAGGTTGTGTCTTGTTTGATCAAACTTCGTTCGAAAAAAAGAGTTTTACGCTTCAAATTCAATCGGACACGGAAAGAACGCAATCGGTATTGCATGCAAAGTAAAAAGTAGCTTCCAGCAGTATATGATGCACAAAATGAAAAGGTTAAACATTCCACCCCACCCCGCCTTTCACTGGGATTAATTGGGGTGAGAAGTTGTAGGGCCAGTAATTTGAATTCAAATTATTTTGCACGAGGCCCATCAAGCACAAAGACAGACTGGAAAAATAGTCTGGAGTGAGCTTCTTCTGAACCAGCTTTCAGTGCATGGCATGGGAGAGGCAGAACCATAACTGACCTGAGCAATGAGTAAACAAGAAACAAACATGAACATGCCAACAGGTAATAACTCTCATATAAAAAGTAACCGCTTCTTGCTTCACGAGCTGTATGTATTGTCAGCGAGGTCTTATAATCCAGAAAAGTACAAAAGGAGATGGTAGTTATTCCTAAGGGCAGGTTCACACACTTATGTTCAATTGTAACCGAGTGTGTCGTGCAGCCTTGTGCCACCTTAAAACGGAAAAAAATACTGCTATGCTGGAGCCATCTATGAGGCAGGACTGGAACTGCATTTAATTAGAGTGAAGGCTTTTTCAGTTTTTGTAGGATCAACTGTATGTACTTCCAATGAGAAATTGCCGTTTATAACTAATTGTCAACATTTTTCAAGCACATTCTAAAAGAATGGTGCTCAAAAACACGAGGAAATATCGTCATGAATAACAATTGATGAGGCAACAAAATCTGAAGCGAACTAAACGTTTAATGGGGCGAAATTGTGCCCAAAACAAAATAGAAAAAAAAGTTAGTGTCGCAGGCGTTGATGGCGGCGAAACAACAAAATCGAACACTGGGGCGAGACTGGAAGAATCGGCGTAGAAGATTCGGCGCGTAGAACATTCTGACCTCGAGCATGCAACAGAGTTCTCGAATTTACCAGAACGCGACAATTACAAAAATAACAAAAGGTGCCTCCGCTACTAGGCATCAAACTTTGACTCTTTGCATGGGTGCCAAACACGATAACCGTTTGCCCACGGGTGCGCTGCCTGCTTGACGCACGCAATATGCACAAGTCGCAAGTGTTTGAGATTGCGTCGTATGTTCTCTCACCGTAAGCAATCGAAAGGAAGCGCAAGGCTGTACGATGTGCCCGATTGGGGCCAAACCCAAGTGTGTCTGAATCGTCCCTAATACCTACTTATCCATCCCACGTGTCAGCCCTCTGACCGAGGAGTTAGGCCCTGAAATAGGATAGGACACTTTGGGACTGGTACCATGAACTCCTTTCATTACCTACATAGCTCAGCCGAAAGTGTGCACATTCATTGTTTGTACCGAAATTGTCCCTTTAACATGAAAGTTTCAAGCCTAAAGTATAAAGGCAAAGTATTCTCATGCAACTCCTCCTCCTCCAACATCTTCATGCCTCATGATATAGTATGACTCGTGCTATAAAACATGAAGTTCTCATGCAATGAAGTCGAATCTGTTTTATGGTCAACAACTCCCCAAATTCCAATGCATGTAGTAGTTGCATTTTAAATTAAAGAAGTAATCTGCCGTTTTTTTAGTTATCCAAACTATCCACATTTTTTAAGTTCCCGGTGTTTACTCTTCCTGGCATGATGAATTTGAAACAAGCATTAAAAAAATGTAAGTGAAGGCGATGCCAAAACCAACTTTCAAATTTCCTTGCGCTTTTCAGTGGTGTGACATCACTGGTATGCATGAGCAGGCAGTCTAGAAAATATCTCTGCACAGTTTTTGTGTGCTGCTGTGCAAATCTTGATGTGATCTTGCACAGCATTCATTTCACACAATCAATATTTATGCAATCACTCGGGAACAAGTTCAACTACGGTGCCTAGAATGCGTCTGACTGATGTGTTTAGCGTCCTATCCCTCCCATGCGTCGTAAGTCGTCCCGAAGTGACAGCAAATTACTTAGCATGAGTGTATTTCATGCCCTCGCATGTTGCGATCCTTGCTGTTGGTTGTAGAAAAGCCAGCTAAAAAGGTGAGTGAAACGAAAAGTCGCTGTCTTCGAAGATTCCTTCTCATGTTTGCTTTGGTACCCAGGGACTGTAGCAAAACAGGCGTCTGCCACATGCGCCCGTGTTGCTGTGCAACACCCAGGATCGCGACACGTAAGCCATGACACTGCTATGATATCATCGGGTGGAAATCGAGACCCCAGTATTTGAGGGTGCGGTAAACGCACCAGCCAGAGACACGCTCCAGGCATCATAGTTCTACTGCCCAAATAGTGAATCTGTGGCTGCTGTTGGCATCACTTTCTCAGTGTTCCTGGTAGAGGCCCTCATTCGAAAAAAATACATTGATGAACAAAAATAACTTTATGACAAAAAATATTTTGGCGTAATATTTTGTTACTAGCTTGGCCAAGTATGCTGGTGTGTAGAGCCAATTTTGAGACAACTTAACATCCACGAAAAATGGCAGAGTACCCCTTTAACTTATCACAGTCAGTGGCTCTAGCAGATTTCGTATTGGGGACATTTCCAGATGACGGGGCGATCGAAGAGGATGCCGAGGTTCAGTTTGAAGGTGGGTAAGAATGTTCGAGGAGGAGGAGGTTGGATCCCTCCTGACGCATACAATCTGAGGGTTGTAACCTCAGTGCGGGCATGCTTATAGTCAATGACATGCTAAGAACCAGCAGGATGTGCTTCACCCACAGGCATATTATATGCTCTACTTTTGAGAAAATAGTGCATCTGCTGCTTGACATTGGCAACATTGGTTTTAAGCGCTACCAATGTTTTTTGCACAATCCCTCAAAGGTCATCCTGGCGATATTCCATACCGCCTGGTGATAGTTACGAAATTGCGGAGCGTAAGCTAATTGGCAAAGTAAAGAAATCATACTTTTGGTTCTAGGCTAGGTAAAGCTGGGTAAATAAAGAGCTTGAAAAGCATTGCCAGAACCCGGCGTCTTCGGCTTTGCATCACCAACTGCGCTCGCTGCAATCTTGAAAGAAAAGTTAATCAATCCATGATGTCAGTGACGTCAAGGAAATGAGGGGAAGTGATTGGCTGGTGGACTGATATGAATTTCTTTGAGGGGCATTTGCAGTTGGGTTCTTAGCCTGTCACAGACTATGGAAGCTTGTTCCTAGACTCTAGGTAATTCGAGCTTGAATAATTAATACTGCCCTTTATTCAAGTAATTCTAGATGCATTCCTAATCACTTCAAATGACACGGTACTCCAAAATATATTTTTATACAATGTGCACACAGCTCACTAAATGTTTTATTTTTGCCTTTATTAATGCGACATTTATGCCACATGCAATTTTAATGGAAATATGGATCCAGCATGTGGGTCACCTTCCTTGTACTTTTTTCTCGCCTTTTCTCAGCATACAGAAAAGAAGTATGCAGTTGTACCTCTCCCCTATGCTCGTTCAGCCAAAGGAATGCTAAAAAAATTACTTGTTTGGTGCCACAGGGACATTAGCTTCCAAACTTAGGTAAAAGTTTCTAACTGTGACCACTTAAAATCGCAACTGGGGTTCAACTGGGATTCAGTGGGGAACAGCTGAGGGGTCAACGGGACCGTTTGAGGGGTCAATGGGACTGTGTGAGGGCTCAGTCGGTCCGCTTGAGGGGTCAGTCGGTCCGTTTGAGGGGTCAGTCGGTCTCTTGGAAGGGTCAGTCAGACCGTTTAAGAGGTCAATTAGATTGTTTGAGAGGTCAATTAGATTGTTTGAGAGGTCAATTAGATTGTTTGAGAGGTCAATAGATCATCTGAGGGGTCAATAGATCATTTGAGAAGTCAATGGGTGCATTTGAGGGGTCAATGTGAGCATTTGAGGGGCCAACTGTGATCAGATAGGAGTCAAGTGATCTCACTATTTCCAGTTAGAAAAACAGCCCATTTTTGAGCTCATTTAATGCGGATTATAAGTTTTTTTTTAAGTTATAATGTGCCTTGCTGCACTTAATTTATTTTTGGGAAAGGTGAAGTTTCTGACATACGTATTATATCCAGGCAGTTGAAAGGGAACATAAACCTAAATTTCAAATTTTTTTGAAAAAAAAATATTTTAATTTTGAAGTTTTCAGTTTTAGAAATTAATTATGCACCCTTACACTAAATTTGATAACCATACGCCAAATAGTTACTTTGATCTAAAATATTTTCGACGCACTGTGAGGTTGTAACAAAGTAAAAGAGCTCAATGTTCGAATGCATTTTTCTCAGTTCCACTTTTCGCTGCAAATTTCATACGAAAGCATCTTGTTCGAAGGTGAAAGTATTCCGATACCACGATCAACATGTTTCTGAACTGAAATTTACTGGGGAATCAGGCTATCCACTTTATTTTGTTTTAAGTTGAAGTCCTCAGTGATAAAAAACTAGTATGTTTTCAAAAATTGACATAGGATAGATATGCATATCATATTTTGAGGTAATAACCCTTCATGAAAAATTTACATTTGAAATATTAATACTAGATCGCCCAAAGTCCCATACCCCCCACTTTATATTCAAGCAGTCAAAATGGTGCTTAATAGCTTCATTTGCACATCATAGATTTCTTAACAAAGAGTGACACATCTTCTTATGCAGGTATATAGATTTGTCCTAGAGAGCTGAAAGTTTGCACACTACACCTGCATCTGAAGTTAAATTTGCCCTGCAAATTTCATTCCGATCACTTGCGCAGCTCAGAAGCTCAACCTCTGGCCAGTGTCCCCCCTTAAGAAACATGTTTTCTGAGAGTAGAGTATCCCTTTAATGCCTCGTTTGTACAATCATCTGCCATGCATGATGTTCTTAAAACTAGATCCCAGACACTGCGGGAAAGGTGAGACATCTGCTTGGTACATTGCTCACTGATGGCGATCTCTCCTAGTTGCAGATGCCCAGAAAGTGGCTGCGTCACCTGCTGCCTTTGCGCCAGGCGCCCCAAGACCACCACCACCACCGGGAACATCAGCCCAGGGCACACATTCTGTTCGCACCCTCTTCCCCGAAACTTGGCTCTGGCAGATCAAAAGAGTCGGGTGAGCTGAGAGTCTTTTGAAGAAATTAGAAAAAAAAAAACTAGCAACATAGTTCATTCACACCATCAACCCGCAGTCAGAACAAGCGGACATGTGATCAGGAGCTGAATACATGCTTCCAATGTTTAATGTGGCCACGCACTTTGGTTGGCAAAGCACAGGGTATGCGCCAAGTTCCACGGATTGTTCAGGTTCGGCCATTCGCGTCATTGCAGTGATTGGGCGCGAGCCACTAACCAAATGCGTGTCGAGGCATTCAATGTCACGAGACCAAATCGAATGCTCACGTAGTGCTTGTGTCCACCGTATAAGCTGCAATTAAATATCTTCACAGTGGGGATCGCAAAGCTTGATGACGAAATCCCGGGGGTCGCGTCCTTGGTATTGTCCCCGGAACTTCGTCGTCAAGTTTTGCGAAGCAGAAACCGGAGTGAAAAAGACCGCTTTTATCCTTGGAATTCCTCCGCGACGAAAACGCTTTTTAGTAAACGGCCTTGCGTTCGAGTATGCTTGGGTCCCACTAGCGCCAGTAAGCTTGTGGAAACACTCAAACAAAAGTGTTCACACACTTCTGTTTGAGTGTGATTGACTGCATTGCAACCGCTTGTTTTGTGGGGGGAAGGGTTTCTTTGTTTCTTTGGTTTGTTTTATATGTTTGTATCTTTGCCATGTAACTGCGGTATGGGCTACTCGCCTCACTGTGGCGCTGTAACTCCTGAGTTATATAAATATTATTTTGCTATTATTATTATTAATAATATAATTATAATTATTATTATTATCACGAGAGAATGTACTGGCGCCATTTTTTGGGTAGCCATGACACTTCTCATCTGCTTGTTTTGTGGATCTTGTGCTTGAAATAATTCTGACAAAGATACTATCTACCATTTCTCATAGATAGTGCATAGCAGTGTTGCAGAATGGGTGCCCCCATTCCATTCCAATTCCATTCCTTTCGACTACTCTGAATGGAGGCACTGAGCCCATTCCCACTCCTGGAATGCCTAACTCCGTCATTCCATTCCTCTAATTCCTAAACTTAAAAAGAATGGTCATTGACACCCACATTGTTTTACTAGAAAAAAGCAGCATAAAGCTGCTGACGTTATCAAACTCGGAGACGACCGCAAAAGTATGCAAAAGCTTCCTCAAAGCACTCATTTTGCAGCTGAAGGGTGGTCGCGCAAAAGATGTTTAGTATATGCGTGGTGCAAGAAGCTTTTTTGCTCTATGCTTCGAATACGTGTACAAGAGCTCTGCTAGCGCGCTGTTCGAAGCGACGCCGCGCATACCTGCCCCAAATCTCCACGTACTGCGGCAAGATGAAAAAACCTGACAAAGTGCATTTGCTATACGGTGCCAGCACAAGAGACTGCAGCACCATATTATGGAACCTGCCTTAAAACATAAACTTTTATGTTTGCTGTACGATTCTTGCGATTTCTTAACCTATTCAATCCAATTTTTCGTTTATGTTGCACGCAAACACTGGAAGATTGGCTGGGTTGAGACACTAGAAGATCGGCTAGGGAGTCGAACCTGCCATAATTCAGGTTTGGTTACGGTTCGGGTTGCTCTGTATTTTTTTCCGGTTCGGTCCTCGTTCAGTGATGCTTTTGAAATACCGGTTTGGTTATCGGTTCTACCAAGCGCGAAGCAGTGCAAAGTGGTTCTTGAAAAAAAGTCTACAGCTCCCAGTCGTTAAAAAGAAAAGGCGAGTTTAACACAGCGTGATCTTCATTAAAATAAATTAGGTCATCACAAGGCGTGCTGCGGAAACGAGGACAGCAAAACAAATATATGTTTCATTTCGCTTAGCGATCGTGAATTTTTAATGCAAGCACCGTTATATGAAAATTACGTGGTTATTCAGGCGCTTGGAAACAGCACCAAAGTACAGTAGTCGCATGTGGAGTCAATAAGCCAGCACGCACACTGACACGGTGACGGTAGCACGCACGTACTTGCGAACTACCCACAAAAACAAATTAGTCATTACAGTCGAGCCCGGTTATATCACACCCGGGTATTTCGAATTATTGCTTATATCGAACGGTCCAAACATCCCCTTGAAAATCACATGTAATAGTATACGAGCGTTGTCTTTTTGTATTGAACTCCCATGGACTCCCATGGCGCGGACACTCGATATAGCGAACGAAGCACGGCGGCCCTTCGCTTCTCCCGAGGTCAGATTGCGCCTGGGGAGCACATAGCTCGCGTTGCCAGGCTGGCAGACCGCCAAGCCAGCATACGCGCACGGGTATCAGTGTTGCCAGGTCTACTGAATTATCAGTAGATCTACTGATTTCGTTCCGGGTCTACTGATTCACTGAAAAAACAGAAAATCTACTGACTTTTTTTTAGTAAACGTATTATAATTATTTGGCCCCTTCAGTTCCCAGGGTCGCCCATCAAAGGAAAATCATATTCTCCCAGAATTAAAAACGAAGCACTGGCTAGATGGCCCAGAAGCCCGTCTTATTCGAGTGACTTTGCCGTGTATTCATCTATCTATTCACCCAGAGCAGGTTTGACGGTGACATCCGGGCCAGAGCCATACATGGGGAAAGTTTGGCCAGTCTATGATCTCGCCACCGTAACGTCCCTCTCTCAAGTGAGCCAATCAGCATGCGCTGCAGAGCGAGAGGCGTGAGCGCATGCGCGGGAACTCTCCGCTGCTCCCAGCTGAGAGGGCCGCCATTTTCATTCATTCGCCCGGCGGAATGCGTGGGATCGACATCCAAATTTCGGTTCTTTACTTTTATTTGGCAGGCTCTGGCAAGAAAATTATATAATGTTATTCCTCGGTGGAATAAAAAGCTAACGAATTAAGTTTGTCCACGTTTGAACGCAAACTTTGAGTCGGGCAAAAAAGAAATAAGCCCGTAGCAGACGACGTGCAGCCTCAACAGTGCTCTGCGCCGACAGCGTTGCGTCAATAACCTCCCACAGCTCAGTAAGGAAAGATGGCAGCTTGCAGAGGACTTCCATTCGACATGTACGCACGCACTTGCCGGAATGTCTTGTTTTGGTTTCGTTTCAATAATGACGACACGTGGATCAGGTGGATGTCACACTGTCGCCCTCGTCTGTTGATCCCAAAAGTGGCTCAGTCTCGACTTCAAAGAATAATCCTCGAAATCGCAACACAAGTCAATGCTGATAAAAAAAAAAAAAATATTAAAAAAAATTTACGGTGCCATTTTAATTTGTCTTCCAAATAGTATTATTCGAGAACTGGTCTTGTTTTTTTTTTTTTCATTTTTATTTGTGTTTATTACCATGTTGTTTGTTACTCTAGACTGTTTCTTCAAAGTGTGGTTTAATGGATATAGCAAAACATGGCAAAACACAGATTTCGTAGAATCTACTGATTTTTGTGCAAATCTACTGACTTTTTGGGGATCAATCTGCTGACTTTTTTTTTCTCCGTCTGGCAACACTGACGGGTATACTCAACAAAAAGGCAGTTGTAAAAAAAAAAAAGAGCAACCGTAAAAAAAAAAAAAGTGGAGGACGACAAAAGCAAGGGGAAGGGCACGCGCGCGCATAAGGAGGGCAGGGAGTGCTTCTTAGCCGCAAAATAAAATACGCAAAAAAAAAGTCTTCCTCAAGTCGAGTGTATCAACAACGGTTGAGCAATCACTTTTTGAACGCCTTATCTTCGTTTACCTTTTTCTTTGGCCGTTTTTGCTTTGCGCCTTTTTTTTTTGCCTTTCTTTTTTTTTTGTTGCCTGAATTTAGTGAGGTTTATTTTTTGTTTTAACTTTATTCTATGGATCGAGTGTTTTTTGTTTGTTTTTATACGGCTCGCTTTTTCCGTTCTTTCATTATTTTTTTTTAAATTCGTGTTTTGTCGCTGGTGCTGTGCGGAGGTCGCGCGCGCGTAAACGCGGCGGTGTTTGTGAACTTTACCAGTTAAGCTCTACTGTATTTAGCGGCTCTTAGTGGCTCTATTTGGTAAGGTCCCGTTTGTCGCGGCCTTCGGTATTAGCAGAGACGCGCGGAAATTTCAACTGGAGCTTAAGTTAACATATTTTTGTAATTCAAATTATCGATATATCGAACTAATTTACGATCCCCTTTGAATTCGATATATCCGGGTTCGACTGTAGTTGTTTTGACAGCAGGAGTTTAGTCTGCCAAAGTATGGCGACATTGTTACCCTCTGTAGATGAGACATTTAGCCAGCGCAGTACGACTGCTAGCCTGGCTTCTTTAACGAGCGTCACTCAGTACCGATGCACGACCGCACGCCGATACGATACTCACCCAGATCAAAACGGCAAACTACCCACACCACACGCTTGAACGACTTGCTCGAACGACTGAGTTGAAGAGGAGATAGACAGGGAGGTCCAGTCAAAAGACGATTAAAACAAAAAAAAAGGACATAAAAAGACAACAGGCGACTTGCAGTCACGGCTTCGCCTCTTGGCGCTTCCAGATTTCGCCACTGCAGAACAAACGCACCTACAGCCCTCAACGTTTTGTTTTTATTTTGATGTTTATGTTTGTTTTCTCTTTCCTTGAGGAACATTGATCAGCGGCAAGAAAAGGAAATACACACGCACACACACACAAGGAATAGCTCTTTAGCCTTTCGGCATAGTCACGTATACTCCGTTTTACGTTACTATGTACGGCGATGGATGCTACCAGCTGCACAAACCAATCCATTGTTTGTAGCTTGTATCGTGACCCCTCGCGCTTCCCGAGTCACTCCGCTGAACCGGAAGGACACTTGACACCCTCCGAGCTATAAATTGGCTCCGGTGGCTCGTAGCGTCCTTTGCGGTCCATCGTACCTCCACGCCGACTTGCCGCGACGCCAATTCGTACCGCATATTTGTTTCAATAATATTGATATGTCTTCATGTTGTAGCTGCCATTTTAGTCAAAACTGAACCGCTGACACCACCGTTGCAAATATCAAATTGACTTTCGCGCCGCCACCCGCTAGAAGGTGCGGCTAACATTTTATTTCGTCGAACCGTTTCCAATGAACCGCCATATGAAATGCCCGTTCTTTTCCGGTTCGGGTTCAATATTGAATGTTTGATTTCGGTTAGAGTTTTGTTTCAGTTAATTTAAACATAACGCTTCTGCTGCAGTTTTCAGTACGGGTTCGGTTCGACACCCTAGTTAAAAGCTGCTTGCTAATCGCGCATGTCGCGTCCCGTGGCGCCAGGAACAACACCTTGTCCGTCTACAATTATTTAGTTTTGGTTGCTTCACCCAGTGCGTGCCATTTTCATGCTCGAAGGAGCATAAGCCAGTGAGACAATCAAGCAGTCAGTCACCTCCACTGCAGTGATGCTGTAGCAACTTTCCATGCGCTAGCGAATTGCGCCATCAGCCCGTTGGCCCTAGATGAAAATCGGCACAGCTCGCATAAGAACTGAGCCCATTCCATTCCCACTCCATTCCGGGCAAAAGGCATATGATTCCATTCCCATTCCATTCCCCCCAGCACTGCCGCAGTTCTATTCCGGGGTCGCGAAAGTGCGGAATGATTCCAGAATCATTCCAGCTCCGGAGTGGCAACTCCGCAACACTGTTGCATAGATTTTACCTCCCCCAAAGGTACTGCTAATCCTCAAGTCTATAGTTACATGAATTTCGGAAACTTTCCAGGACTACTCGGTAGAGGTGCTAGTGTGACAGTGTGTTCCCTCATTGTAAGCGTTTCAATGCGGCTGCAATGCAGTTGATTGCACTCGACTCCAGACCTGTCAGCCAGCCTTTACGCAGAGACTTATGCACACTGCAATGTGAGGAGTGGTTGCCCTAAAAAACGGTATATGAGTATTCGTTCCTTTGCTGAATTCTCTATCGCGTTCAAATACTCACAGTGTGACTTAGCCATCGCTGCACAATATTTTATATTTTTGGTGGGTGACAGAGTGTCGGAGTTTGAGAAGCACTGGTCTGCTGTAACACCATTGTCACATTCGCTTCCTGAAATATCTATGGTGACTACAACGTGACTTTTATGTTGCAGCGAGGACGGCCGCTTGGTGTACGACGAAACGCTTCCAGACACCATCACACGCTGGGAAGGCAGCGCACTGTGCCTGCACCCAGAGGCCGGCTTCGGCATCTCGCAGCTGGCAAATGTGACTGGCTTCCAGCCCCTCTTCGTCAGCCTCACACTGCCACAGTTCATGAAGCGTGGCGAAGTGGCCAACGTCATCCTGACCGTGTTCAGCTACGTCGACAAGTGTGTCGCTGTATGTTGGTTGTGATTTTGGTTATGTCTAGGGTTCTATAATTTCCGGACTTATTTTCCTCCAAATTTAAATGTTCTTTCAATTTTTTTTTTTTTTTTGCATGAACAGAGGTTTTTTGAGGCCAATTTCCTGTGTCGACGAAAAATTCGGGTTTATCAGAGTTTATGTTAAGGAAAACGGGACAGGGGCCCTGGATTGCCGAAACCACCAGGGACTGTGTGCGTGACTGAAATACTGGGCAAAACGTCTCGGTACTGGTAGGGGAATGAGATTAGCGGTATGGTTCCCCAAAAAGAAGCAACCTCATGGACAGTTCAGTGAAGCATCTGGCCGAATTGGAGGATTCTGACCGAACTGAAGATTCAGCCAAATTGGAGCGTTTTGGCCAAATCGGGACATTCTAGCCAAATTCGGCATCTAGTTGAACTGGAGCGTTCTAGCCGAATTAGAGATTCTAGACAAATTGAGCCATCAGCCGAATGGACACTTCAGCCAAATTCAGATGACAAGTTCACTGGGAAGAAGTAAGGCCGTAGATAGAAACCTTTTTGTGTGAAGCTTGGGATTTTTTTTATAATTTGGGGTTTTTTGGTCTTCCCTGATTCGGATAATACCGCATTAACTTTCAGTGCCTATCGGAATATACTGAAAAAAGAACCACTGGCAGTACGGTCCTAGATTCGGTTACCGTAGGTTTGAAAGAAGCATCGGAAGAAGAAAGGAACCGAGCGTTTTTTAATGATTCAGCTTGCTTGGGCTTTAAGCTAACTTGAGTATGGGTAAAAGTGGCTTAGTCTGAACTTGGCCATCTTTGTCCATGGCTGGTTTTTTATCTGGAGTCTCTTTCATGTTTTTTTTTTTCTTTTGATTTTTTTTTTTCATCTATTTTATTTTTTTCTGAATGGGTGTATTTTGGGTTGATGTCTTCTTTTGGGCTTGTTTTTTACTAGTGTCTTTTATTGATATGTTTCTTTCAGGGCCATTGACTCTTTTTTGCCTTGATTTGGATAAGTTGGTCACTGACATAAACACTTAGCATTTGTTTGTGACAAACCAAGCTCTACTGTGCATGGTACAGCCTTTACCAGAATAGTTAACAAACATCATGATGGGCACCACCACTATGAAATTAAGAGCTTCGAGCCATTCTTTTCACATTGGTTGAACACAAATAAATGATTGAAACCATGTTTTTAATTTTAAAATACTCTGTTATGCTACTGGTTAATCCAATAGTGAAAGGAATCGGATACGAAGGTAAATATACCTTTGGTCATGCTGGAAACTTAGGTACACATACAGCAGGTGCTCACTTTGCCACTATGAAGGATATAAAGTAAAGAATCGAAATAAGGCGAATTGATGAAAGCACATGCTAATTGTGACTACCGTAAAATTCCGAGCGAACGCCCACCCAAAATGAAGAGATAAATTAAGAACCGGGGGGGGGGGGGGGGGGGGCCGCTACAAACCGCGTGACGCGGGAACTGATACTGCAGATCACAGACACGGCGAATTCGCGTTTCGCGATTCGATAAACACGCCGGAATTCACTACGAACTCCTGTGTCACGGGAAAGGATACCGCAGGTTGCAGACGCAGCAGATTCGCGCGTTTCACAGCGCGATGGACCCGCGGAAACCCGCCGAGAACTCGCATCTCACGGGAACGGATGCCGCGGAAACCGATATTGCGTGCGCAGATTGCGGACTCAAACGCGGGAATCCACTGCAAACCCGCATGTCACGGAAACAAATCAAGCAGATCGCGGCCGCAGCAGAATCGTATTTCACGATGCAATAATACACGCGGAACAACTCGCACGTGTTACAGCTAGGAATCGATATCGCGGGCAAAAATAGGGAATCCGCTAAAAACTCTGGAACGGATAGCGCAGATCGCAAACGCAGCAGATTTGCATTTCACGCATTTCACGCGCGCGGATCGCAGACAAAAACGCGGGACCGCAGATCGCGCCCGGCGGGAATCGCGGGGAGGGCGATGTATCGGAATACCGTTCCCAACAGATGTTGGACAAAAAGGGGGGGGTGGGCGATCCTTCAAACGTGGGCGTTCGCTCGGAATTTTACGGTAGTTCTGCGTTCTTCCTTTAGAACGGCTACTACTGCAGACGCCAGAATGTGCAGCATGTGTCACTACACTCCCAGCATGCTTCTTGATGCTTGGGTAATTTAGAGGGTGTCTGACCGTACAACAAAAATTTTATAATCCAGGTGCGAGTCAATCTGGAGTCTGTTGGAAACCTGGAGGTTGCAAGCTCTCCCAACTCGACGGACGCACTGCTCTGCCCCGGAAGCTCAAACTCTGCATCGTTTGCCTACGGAGTGAAGGCAACCAAGCTGGAGACTGCGCGCCTCAGGGCCACGGTCGCCACACGTCCGGACGCGCAGAGTGACTATCCGGACACCGACCTCTACAACGTCAACTCGAGCGACACCGTGCTGCAGACCATCGAAGTTCGGGTGAGATTTAGGTGTCCTTGAGTGTGAGTGCTGTTGAGGGAGCACTAAAGTGGATTTTGGGGCCGTTCAACTATCCTGGTGATACTGTGGCATCACGTTACAATGTAATGTTATGCAGTTAGATCCACACGAACAAGAAATTTCTGTAGGGGGTTCCCATATAATGTTGTCGCTTTGATAGTTGGGATCATGCGTGGGCTTTTTGCCCACTAAAATTGCGACCAAACATTGTGCTGCACCACTTTACTGAGATATATATTGTAAAAGTGGCATGTCACTGCATTTGGTCGCATTTTTGACAGGAAAAAAAGCCCACACAGTCTTGTAATTCCGGGTTGTCTAGAATGCTTAGCACATGTAGATGAAGATTGGGCCATAGAGGGACAATGTTGGAAACCGCTTTAGTGTCCGACTCGCCGGTCATAAACATTGCCTGTTAGTCTGATAGCCGTGCACTGTTGTTTCTAGGAGTGTTTTTGTTGTTTAAGCAAATGTGTGTGTGATTTTTTACTATTTCTATTCAAATGCAGCCGGAAGGATTCCCTATCAGGGAAGTGGACACCTATCTACTTTGTGCTTCTGGTAAGCTCATTTCATATCTGTTTGTTCACAGTATAGTTTTTGTTTTATAGCTTGTTGTTCATTCACCTTCAACATTTGCATGGTATATTTCTATCTATGGGCTTTGAACTGTAACATTATAGTAACCAGATTTATAAAATAAGCAGGATAGTACAGTAATGTTCTATGTAGCATATACTGCAATCTTGCTACATCGACAAAATTTAACCTCTAAGTGCTCTTAACATCTTCAAAAAATGTCTGATCTCGATTGTGGAGCAAGTGAAATGCTGCCAAGTGTTGGCCTTAAAGGAGCACTACAGCACTTTATCTAAGTCTTTTTATGGTCATGACTAAATCTATGAGCTCTGAGCGTCCTGAAAACCCAAACATTATATTTATGCATTGCCGATTTTTTTTATTACAACCGATATCAAATGATTAATTGCCTCGGAACATTCGCCGATACTAGATGACACCGTTGTACGAGGAGGGGGAGGGCTCTGCCCTCCGTCTGCTGGCACCATTTGTTGTCAATCTTTTGACACCAATTTTAGTTAAGAAATCGGTCATGCATGAAGGTAATGCTTGGTCTTTTAGGACGCTTAGAGCCCATGGATAGATCGAGTTATGGCTATAAATAGACTACTGCAGAAAGTGGCTTAGTGCTCCTTTCATAATTTTTGGTAAACTTTACGCGGGGAAATGTCTTGCCATTGCTGAAGGAATTGCGTGGGAACACGATTTTAATTGTTGGTAGGGAAATGGGTGAAAGTAAAATGAGCCAATTTTTTCGATCTTTGGTCCACATTTTCTTCGTCACAGCACAAAGTTAACACAAGCTTTGTCATGAGTGAACATCTAGAAAGCCAGTCTCAGGACTGTTCAACTGAAAGAGTGAATAAATACAGCGTGGGCCCAATCGACCTACTTTAAAAATTGTAAACACTTCTGCAACCCGTAAGGTTGAAACACAGCGACTGTTGAGGTGTGACGTAGGAGCTGCTAAGGTGTCATTTCAGAGCAGATGGATTGAATGAATTGTAAGGGTGCGTGTGCGCACCATAGAGTCCGCATAGGCATTTCGTATTAAACCGAGAACACACTGGACGAAAATTTCATAACATTTTAAAACCAATGAGGGTGTATTACGCAGAGTATTGCAGCTATCTGAGTAAGAGGGGAGCATAGTTTTGTATGTCATTTCGGTGCAAATAGTCGCACATGCTAAACGAAAAGTGCCGAATAAACAGGTACAAGGAAGTAGACAAGACGAAGTGCG
This sequence comes from Ixodes persulcatus, assembly GCA_013358835.2. Classification (NCBI taxonomy): domain Eukaryota; kingdom Metazoa; phylum Arthropoda; class Arachnida; order Ixodida; family Ixodidae; genus Ixodes; species Ixodes persulcatus. The sequence goes on along the minus strand of JABSTQ010009797.1, from coordinate 35,525 downwards.
CTCTTAAATGAATGTTTATTGAAACAGACACACTGTTTGCACATGCATGTTGGGCTATTCATTTAGAAAATAACTCTGCGTCTGTCAGGTGCATTGACAGGGCACTAATGCCCTTCCTTTCCCCTTGCTTTCTGGTACAGAATACATAGGAAAATCCTAAGGCAGTTTTATCTGCGTATCTCCCGAGAATCGTTTGTGCTAATTGTGGGTCACGTGGGCACCTATCCCAGCTAGTGCACTGCCAGATTGCCCGACAGAAACTGTTTTACTGACCATGCATGTTGCCTTGCTACCACCCATGAACATGCATGTCATCTTGCTTCTCTGTTATCAACGACCCGTGGAATGTTTTGGTGGAGTGCCGAAAATGCATGCGTCGATATCAAGGATGGTTGACAGCGTGAAACCGCGAAGTGTCCCACTAACAGCTGTCGTTGTAAAAAAAAATATAAAAAATCGGTTTCGCAAGTTTCATCTCTAATTTACCACAAAGATACGGCTGGATGGGGCATATTTTATTTATATATTAGCAAACTTGCCCCAGTCGGAACTTGCATCGAAAATTTCCCACGGCTCTCTGTCCATTTGACCCTTTTTGTACTATAAGGTAAAATGTGTTCTTGAGCAATTGGGATGTTTATTGGACAAAAAGGGAATGAGAGCAAAATCAAAATTATTTTTCTTGTCGTCTTTGTTGAAAAAAATGCTCAAAACATTTTTTTTTTCATATTGGTACAAAAAAAGAAAGCTTAACTCCATGCTGGTCAATTAAAAACTTGGGTTTTAGTTTAACTTTCTATTAACACAAGCATGCTTTTTTGATATTTTCCCAGAGAAGCTCTCGCCTTACAACGAACGCATCATGGAAGTTCGTTGTAAATGGTTTTTCCTATATCGAACTACTTCCTATATCGAACTGATTGTAGCGTTTCCTGCTGTTCGTCATAAACGGGTTTGACTGTATTTGTCCGTCCGTCTGGCCGGCCGTCCATGCGTTTCCCGTTAAATTTAGCGGGGAAACTGAATTGGTGTTTAGGTTAAGTGACGACCTAACGTGACGTGATTTATACACCAGTTTAGTTCCCCAGCTAAATTTAGCATGAAAATTAATGTCATGTGACATTAATGTCATGACATTAATGTCATGTGTTTCAGTCGCGCACCAGTCACCTAGCTGTGTTTGGAGATTTGCGTTTGTCCTTTGTCCCCCTTGTTCCCCTTCTCCAGGGATTATTTTCATCATTCTTGTCCAGCTCGCTTGCACCTTTGCATCTAATTGCATTATAATGTGACCTATACACCAATTCAATTTCTTGCTAAATTTAACAGGAAATTTGATGTCACGTGGCCTCATGTCACGTGACCTACCTATACACCAATTTTGCTTCCACGCTTAATGTATCCGGGAGCTTGATAAAAATAAAGGTTTCTCACAACGATGGCTTAATGTCTTCAAAATAATTTTGAATAATTGCACCTTAACTTAAATACTGCATTTCATGCATTGTAGGACTTTGGAGATAAAGGTTGTTGGCAATATTTTTAGATATCAGGTGATCAGCGTTAGTCAAGGGACTAACATTTTCAGCAAATATACAGCCCCTAATAAACAGAAAAACTTGCCAGCATGTTAAGTATTTTTTTTTTGAGATTTATGATAAACTAGAAATTGATAGCTGTAAATGCCTAAGGCCAAGAGCCTTCTGCTCTGAGCGTTTCTTGCATCATTCAAAGACGACAATTCCTGTTATTGCTCGAATTACGAGATTTAAGCAATAATCTTTTTTGTATATCATATGCCTATGAAACAAGCTTCCCTGTGACATTGTTGACATTGATTTTATGCTTTTGCAAATTCTTTAGGTATTCTTTTTTCAGACCTGAGTTGTTTTGGGATAGTATAACAGTGCTTCATCAAATCTCGACCAAAAAAAGCTTATCTATATGTTCACCTCAATGTTTTGTATTAAACGGAGATGCATACACAACTTTTGTATTGTTTCATTTCAGTGAAAAATATACCAATTGTACATCAGTCATTCACTCTTGCGTTGGTCCCAATTGGCTGGTAGCATTAATAAATAAATTAATAAACTTTTTTTGTCTTCTTCCAGATGAAGCCGGAAGCAATGCTCCAAATAGTCTCAAGATCTCTCTCCCAACTCCAAATGCCCTCGTAGAAGATTCCGAGAAAGTCGTCGTTGTGGCCACAGGTAGGATCAAAGCTGACTTTAATGCTGTATGATCAGTTGTGAAAGCTTGTGCTTTGTTTTAAGCATATGTATGGCATGTCTACGTAGGGTTTGTTCAGTCAATTGGTGTGAACTTCGTGAAACCATCATAAAAGATGTCCCCAAGCTTGAAATGCGGAAATTCAAGTTTAAGAACACAAGAATTGTATGAATTAAGTTTTTACAGCAGAGCTGTTAAGGGCTAGTTTCCCCAGGATTGTGTCTGGTACCAAACAAATGTAGACACAACACTGGTTGCTGCCGTCACTCATAGATGGCGGTAGCTGTTCAGAGTTTTGTGTTTGCCAGTTATCTGCTTGCCGCCGTCGCTCATGGATCGCGGCAAGCTTTCCAGCCTCGGCAACCAGACAACTGGTTGCTGCCGTCGCTTATAGATGGCGGCAACATTTCTTTGGAGGAAGAAGAGTAGGAACGGAACGAGCGGCGATGTGCGCAGCAGCGCGTATGGTTTCGCAACTGCCGCGATGCCACTGCGTCGAGCAGTTCAGATTCCCTTTAAAAAGGAAGTGCAGATCGCTCACCTGGAAAGCCACCGCCGTGAACAGAAGCTGCAGCTCCGCTGCTCTTCCTTCTTCACCAGGGTGGAAAGGCTGAAAGTTTTTTACATACTGCATTAGCCAAGTTTCTTCTTCATGAAATGTATATCCAAACACACTTGTGTTTTTGATCCACAGGCATAAGAAATTTTGTATTCATGATGAAATTAAATGGTAGCACCTTAAGAAGCCATTAGGCCCGCTTGAGAGGGGGCAACTTTTCCAGCAATTTTGATGTTGCTAGCGGGTTGTTTCCTAGCTTTCCCTAGATCGACACGAATTGCTGAGATCGGTCCCGGCTTGAAATGGACGAGCAACTCGAACAACTCGGAGTTGTTTGAAGCGGCAGCAGTCAATCAGGAATGCAATATTTTCATGTGACACTCCTGTGGTAGTGATGATGACAGCTAAAGACTTGGTTCTGGTTTGAAATGGATCGTTTTTGGAAATAAACCTTTTTAGAAATATAAGTTAGTACTCTCAACACCATTCAAAGATATAAAGACATGTTTTTATCGCGTAGCTGTGCGTCTAAATAGTGCAAGAAAAATCAAATTGAATGATGATGATGGCAAGTCGTCGCAATTCGGTTGCTGCATGTGAACGCGAGCGGCCCGTGTTGCTGGTGTTGCGACGTCAAGTTGCTGGGCGAAATTGCCCCGTCTGAAGTGGGCCTTAAAAACTCTAACCCTAGCACAGTTACACAATGAATCAACAACTATTTCAAGAGGAATGCAGAGTAAACAGTGAATAGCATTTGAGGTTGAACTTCCCAGACAACACAACGACATTCTGATCTCATCCACTAAACATCTGTCATTCTGTATGTAAAGATGTCCTTAGGACGTTTTTATAAAGTGTCCCTGTGGTCCTCGAAAGGCAAATTTTCTCTAGTCCCAGCATGTCCCGATGACGATGTCTATGCCACTCTTTTTTTTCACGAGTTTACTGCAATTTGGTTTCTCCAATAAATTAACTTTTTCAGCTTTAATTTTCTAAAACTCCTCAGTTAATTAAAACTTGTTGTTGACCTAGTTGGGTCGTGATGTAGTCTAGAAGTTTGCACGACACAAGGGAGTAGACGCAAACAAGCGCAACTTTCAACTACCGTAGTTGATTTGTGCCCAATCAACCACAAACATCCAGGAAGAGCATGCACAGCACGCTACACAGAAGGGAAAAAATAAAAAAAAAATAGAAAAGTCGCACACCAAGACACATTCCCCGATAGTCATTATCACACTAGCAACCCAGATAAAAACTGGACTTCACTCTCAAACAAAGAAACCGAGGTATCGCTAACACAGGCACGTCCCTTTATATAAAATGCTTCCATCAGTTCTCTGGCTGTGGTATCTTTGCTTCTACCCAAGATCCTGATCTCGTGAAATAGCGCCTCACACCCACAGTCCGCACAGTGAGTTGGCAAGTGTGCATTGCCTTTATTCCTGTGGAGTTGCAAAATTGAGTAAACTGTGAATAAAACAACAAATTCAGCTATCCATTAATTTGGTCGTAGTGTAACATTGAACTGCAATGTTAATTTTTAAGCAACCATAAAAAATAACTTCTCATGTCTTCTTTATGATAATTATCGAAGTTTTAGTACAGCAAAGCAAACTTACTAATCTTGATTGTGTTATGTATCAGTTCCTTCTTGCTGTTGTTTTCACTGCCTTGCAATGGCTCTCTGGCCTCGTGAAGGCCAGAGAGCCATTGTAGGCTCGTGAAGACTACTTTCTCTGCCAGGGAGACCTAAGCATTGTATAGGTCAGAAAATAACCTTGAACTAAACTTCTATATTGCAACTTTTATGGAATCGAGCATCTGGGAAGCGTCTTTGACCTTTCTGGCCTGACCCTTGCCCCACTTTCCACGCAGGAGACATTCTGGCTCTGGAAGTGAAAGACCTCTCCGTTCCCAAGCTGGTGTTCACCAGTGCTGAAGGAACGCTGGCAGTCCTGGCATCGAGTGCCTACCTGCTCCGCTACCTGGAAGCCACCGGAGCTGACACCCCTGACCTCAGGTCCCAGCTGCTGTCTAGGATTCAGCAAGGTTTGGTTTTCATTTCTGAGTTGGCAGTGAATCGGTGGCAGGTAAATAGGTGGATGAACCAGAAAAAAAAATTAAATAGGGGCAGGAACGGTTGAGGAAGTTTGGTAGCTTGGGGAACTCCTGAGGGTGCTCTTAGGAACCCCTAAGGTTGCTCTAAGGAACCCCTGAGGATACTTTGGAGAACCCCTGGGTGTACTGTGGGGAACCCTTGGGTGTACTGTGGGGAACCCCTTGGGTGTACTGTGGGGAACCCCTTGGGTGTACTGTGGGGAACCCCTTGGGTGTACTGTGGGGAACCCCTTGGGTGTACTGTGGGGAACCCCTTGGGTGTACTGTGGGGAACCCCTGGGTGTACTGTGGGGAACCCCTGGGTGCACTGTGGGGAACCCCTGGGTGCACTGTGGGGAACCCCTGGGTGCACTGTGGGGAACCCCTGGGTGCACTGTGGGGAACCCCTGGGTGCACTGTGGGGAGCCCCTGGGTGCACTGTGGGGAACCCCTGGGTGCACTGTGGGGAACCCCTGGGTGCACTGTGGGGAACCCCTGGGTGCACTGTGGGGAACCCTGGGTGTACTGTGGGGAACCCCTTGGGTGTACTGTGGGGAACCCCTGGGTGTACTGTGGGGAACCCCTGGGTGTACTGTGGGGAACCCCTGGGTGCACTGTGGGAAACCCCTGGGTGCACTGTGGGGAACCCCTCGGCGTACTGTGGGGGAACCCCTCGGCGTACTGTGGGGAACCCCTCGGCGTACTGTGGGGTGACCCCTCGGCGTACTGTGGGGAAGCCCCTCGGCGTACTGTGGGGAACCCCTCGGCGTACTGTGGGGAACCCCTCGGCGCACTGTGGGGAACCCCTCGGCGCACTCTGGGGAACCCCTCGGCGCACTCTGGGGAATCCCCTCGGCGCACTCTGGGGATCCCCTCGGCGCACTGTGGGGATCCCCTCGGCGCACTCTGGGGATCCCCTCGGCGCACTCTGGGGATCCCCTCGGCGTACATTGGGGGACCCTTGTGGGTAATCTGGGGAACCCTAGGGAACCTCTGTGTTTTTAGGAAACCAGTTTGAGAACATGTCTTAGAAGTAGGAACACATGATCATCTTTCTGCGACAGATTTTTACTGCTTAGGGGTATCTAAGGAAGAAGGCATACATGACACCTAACCGAACAACCACTGTTTGCTCTCTTTGCAGCTTATCAGTCGCAGTACGGTTTCCGTTCGTCGGATGGCTCGTACGGCCCCTACAGCTCGAGCGAGTACCCCCGCAGCGTGTTCCTGTCAGCCTTCGCCGTGAAGGCACTCACGGCGGCCAAGCCGTACATAGGCAACGTGGACTCGGAGATTCAGAGGAGCATCCAGTACGTCCTGCAGCAGAGGGACCGGAACAACGGCTGCTTCCAGACACTGTCGCCCAGTGGTCCCTTCAATGGAAACTACAAGGTGGGTCTCGTCTGTCGTCTGGTTTTTATGACCACTTGCAGAATATGTGGGATAGTGTTGTAGCAAGAAATTTTGGATGCCCTCGATTTTGAAAAAAAAGCAAAAAAAAACATTAAAACATTGAATTGAAACATGGGCAGCATAGCTGGTAGCGTTCAAACATCTCAAGCTCATGCAATGGTATGCCACACTATCTCACTCTCAAGTGCATGTGCACTTCTGCTTCATTGTCGTCGTGAGCTGAGCTTCATTTCAGGTGGAAGTCACTATATTCGTTCATATATCTTTTCCACCTTGGGGAATTCCCCAAAAATCGTATTGAATCAGTAACTTCTGATCTCAACCTTGCGGCAGTTACGGTCAAGAATCGTGGAAACTGTTAGCAACCGTTGGCTCTACAGTACCTCAATGTTGTTCGGCTGGCGGCCCTCCCACAGTGAGGAGAACCCTGTTGTCTGCTACCCAAATCAGCATCTTTTCTCTGGCTCATGTGTAGCCGTTTGAGCTGTTTACACAGTTATAGAGCATTACCACTTGTGAGATTAAGATGAATAATTTTAGGGAGATGTAAATCACGTGTTCCATCAACTATGTGTTAGTTTTTGGCGATGCATCTAATGATAATGCGAAAACATTGCACAGATGACGGCATTTGCAATGCTTTGTTGCATTACAGAGTTGAGGAAGCCTCTGAGAACAGTTTATCTCGACCTCAACGAGTGCTTCATAATTCGAGATTTTCACGGGCACAAGCCGATCCACCGGTTTTGCGTATACAAGATCACCACATCACAGGAGGCAAAATGATGGCCACGGCCGAAAAGGCGTTAATTGCTCTTTAAAAAGGATGTCTCCACTCACGCAAGGTGCAGCCAGCAAGCAATATTGAGACACTCTAGTTTGCTCTACTGATGGCCAGCTCCTAGCTGGCTCAGTTGGTAGAGTGCACCGCTAGCCCTAGAGAGGTCCCAGGCTCGAATCCCGGACCAGGTGGATATTTCTTGCGGTCACCAGTCACCAAAGGGGCACGATTTGCACTTTTTTTTTAAGGTGGAAGTCAGTTTCGCAGTTTGTTTGCACGCGTTTAGGTTTCGTCGTTAACCCTTTCGTCGTCGTAATCTTCTAATCTTCCTCTCCCCGGTGGATGGCGTCCCCCATCACTTCTGTCGAGCCAGATCAAGTTTCCGAAACATCAGGGGTTGAGACCCATTGTTCTAGTCAATAAGTGTCCCGTCTCTTGTTCCCTCACCCCCCTTTCTCAGAATGGAGCGGACCTCAGCCTGGTGGTAGCCACCTCTCTACTCGAAGGAGGCTACAATGACAGCACAGTCAACAAGGGGGTGCTGGAGTGCGCGGATGCCGACAACCTGCCATCCAACCACACCTTGGCCCTCAACGCCTACTTCTCAGCACTCATCGGGGAGGACGCCAGGGCCGCCAACACTCTCAACAAACTCCTTCAGCAGGCCAATAAGAACGGTGATTGTCTGCCGCTTTATGCCTTGTGCCTGTGTGCCAAAGTACTAACATTCATTTGTTCATTAATTAAATGTTTTTGAGTAAGCCTCTGCTCTTGCGTATACCCTCTCCCCTGACCCTTGCTTTTTGCTGTAATCCATTTTTGGAGGATATACCATCCCACATGACCAACGTTGCAAGCAGCTATCTTCGCATGTATTTTGCTTCGACGATTGTTTCTGGGCATCGGCAAGTGAGGAGCATAAGAAGCAATATAAGCCCATACAACGGCGCAATATGTGTTCTGGCGGGCGAGGGCTTCGCGTTTTCACTACACGCGGAGCCCTGACTAAAACCTATTGTTCCGTTTCCTTTGTTTATCTATACCAGAACATTTTCCAACTACCTATTCAGGCCACGAGTGTGCTCCATTGAGGTTGGGGAATAATGTGCTGTTTTATTTTGTTCTACATAAGCCCCTATTTCGACACTGATTTTGACACTCAGTTTGACAACAATTTCGACACCGACCTTGACACTGACCTTTCAGACACCGACTTTGACACCAAACTTTCTGACACCGACCTTTCTGACGCCAAAATTGATGCCCACTTTGACGCCAAAATTGATGCCGACTTTGACGCCAAAATTGATGCCGACTTTGACGCCAAAATTGATGCCGACTTTGACGCCAAAATTGATGCCGACTTTGACGCCAAAATTGATGCCGACTTTGACGCCAAAATTGACGCCGACTTTGACGCCAAAATTGATGCCGACTTTGACGCCAAAATTGATGCCGACTTTGACGCCAAAATTGATGCCGACTTTGACGCCAAAATTGTCGCAGATTTTGACGCCAAAATTGTCGCAGACTTCGACGCCAAAATTGTCGCCGACTTCGACGCCAAAATTGTCGCCGACTTCGACGCCAAAATTGTCGCCGACTTCGACGCCAAAATTGTCGCCGACTTCGACGCCAAAATTGTCGCCGACTTCGACGCCAAAATTGTCGCCGACTTCGACGCCAAAATTGTCGCCGACTTCGACGCCAAAATTGTCGCCGACTTCGACGCCAAAATCGTCGCCGACTTTGGCGCTAAAATTGACACTGAATCTGGGAAAAAGACCCCCAAAAAACACCCCTGGCCTCGACGAAATATAAACCCTGAAAATATAGAACCCTACTTCTAATTCACGTCATAGTATGTCATAAATGTGTTCTGTCCTTAGGCGGCCTGACGACCTGGGACGATGGAAAGACTGACACTGCCGGCTATGCCATCTTGACCATGAAAGCCCTGGGTCAAAACCTGGGGGCTGCTCAACCCATAGTGCGCTGGCTCATGCAGCAGGTCTTTGCACGATACTCCTTCTCTTACTCACAGGTAAGGTGCCCTTTCGGGGTTTCTTATTTGGGCCAATGTCTACTCTGTCACGTGCTCTTCTGGGCCAATAGGATTCATAGTTCTTGAAATGGTAGATTATACACGAGTCACTTCAAAAATTACACCAGCTTGTTCATGCTGACTAAGACGAGAGCACAGGATCTGTTGTGAATTAGCTGGGCATATAGTCCGTTCTCGTGTGACGGTTATGTTGAGATATGACATACTTTGGTTGGGTGACAAAAACTAAAGTGAATAGTTTAGCATAAATACGATACAGAAGTATAGTCTAAAAAATATGTATGGCAAATTGTTAGGCAATTGTGTTCCATGAATGAAACATTCTAGTATCACAAATGTTTGGCGACACTCCAAGTTTCCAGATGCCAGATGCTTACGTCCATGGTGCTCTTCATCAGATGGTTTAAAGTGTACCATGTGTACACTTAATAGTTGTTCCAAGAATTAAGTGATACTACCACTAATAGGGCTGATAAACCTGGCGATCTTCCAGAGTCTTCCATACTCTCGGCTTTTTCTCCCTCGGTGCACACTTGTGGTCGAGCTCCTCGCCTAACCCTCTGGTCACATGAGCTCCCCGTTAACCAAACGGCATCAAGCACCTCACTCCTCTCCCACCCGTCAACCAATCAGCGTTGAGCCTCGCGGCCACACTTTTATCTAGGCTTCACGAAATGCCGAATACCTAGCCAAAAAATGTTTCACGTTGAAAGTAAATATTGGCATGAACCCGTTGAACTGTGCCTTTCGATCGGCAAAAAAAGCGATTTGCTATTTTTCCCTAACTCGGCTACGTCAGAGCTCAACATGGCGGCCGCCACGAAAAATAGTACTATGTGTGTGTGTGTGACATCACAGGTCATGGTGTCCCATGATATTGTGACGTCATGGCATCCCGTGACATCAGGGTGTCATAATGACCTTACATGACAATGTGTCAAAATGTTATGTAATATCAAAGTGTCATGGCATGATATCAGGGTGTCACATTATGTTACATCACACCCTGAGGTTACAAGACGGTGATGTCATGCATGTATTGAATAATCCCCACCCATCTCTAAATATGGCTAGTACCGTATTTACTCGCACAATGAACGCACTCGCATAATGATCGCACCCTCCAAAGTCGGCTCCCAAAATTTCGACTTTTTTTTTTTTCACTCGCGTATTAAATGCACCCCCAACTCGGCCGTCAAAATTTTGACCCCCTCCCCCCACGCGCGCGAAATGAACGCACTTTTTTATCCCGGTGCAGCGATGTCGCGAATGCATGGGCAGCGGGGGCGAACAAAACGCCTTGCAAAAGGCGTTAAAAAATATAAAAAGATCCAACGGAAGCAAGAAAAGAAACATGGAGAGGAGCTTTTTTTATTTGCACAGCGCAGTCTGGACTTTGGGTCGCGCGCCGCGCGCAAGGAGATAAGAAAGAAAAGCGGAGAAGCCCTCGCCTAAGCAAAGCGCACATAATGAAGGCATCCTACCCTTGCCTCCTCCTCGCACTTTGGAAAGAAGCGAGAAGCCCTCAAAATGAACACACTTTTCTATCCCGGTACAGCCAGGTCGCGAATGCATGGGCAGCGTGGGCAAACAAAGAAACTTGCAAAAGGCGGGAAAAAAAAACGGAAAAAAAAACGCGGAAGCAAGAAAAAAAACAACACGGAGAGGAGCTTTTTTTTTTTTTTTTTGCGCATCGCGGTTTGGTTTTGAAGTTGCGCGCCGCGCGCAAAGATATAAAGTTACGTCGATTTTTCGGGATAAAAGGTCCATTCATTATGCGAGTAAATACGGACCCAAAAATTTTACTCCGCGTAATGAACGCCCCCCCCCCCCCCCCAACTTTGCATCGATTTTTCGGGAAAAAAAGTCTGTTCATTCTGCGAGTAAATACGGTAAATGATCTCGTAGACAATCGAAAAGAGTTGTGGAAAAGTATCTTGTGTTCCTACTTGTATCTTCGTGTATTCTTTGTGTATGTATTCCTCACACACACACTCGCACAACTCACACTTAATGTCTAGGTACATTATGTTTTGCACTCTCGGGCTTCCCATTCTCCACGGGTATCCAGGTGAAAATAAATTTGTAGTGTCGTATCCTTTTCAGGCGTACAGCGTGGCCGCCCAAGGCCTGACGGAGTACTCCAGGGTTGCCTTTGCCACACCCACCGACCTCACCGTAACGGTGAATGTCAAGGACGGCGATTCGCAGTCGGGCGCCACCGATCCCGAGACTCTGACCTTTGCGGTGTCGGAACAGAACAAGCTTGTCTATCAGGTGGGCCCCGCCTTTTACTCCCTCTTTTTCCCCCAGCATTCTTGTGTCTATTTCCCACCTTCTATTGGAATTCAAGCATCTCTCGATTATATCTGATTAAGACTGAGAAACACAAAATGTGTTGTGAGTGAGCTGGGCACATATGGGGGAGCCCAGCTCTCACTATGCTTTACTCACACACAGCACATGACATAATGAGGTCATGTGACTGATGTCATGGTGTGACGCTACACAGCCCTTAGCCTCCCAGGGGCAACCTTTTTATAAAAAAACAAACAAACAACATACGAGTCTTTTAAAGAAAACAAATTTTTTGGCGGCATCGCAAATATTAGGTCGACAAATTTAGTAAGGTACGTTGCTTGGCCAGTTGGTTCATCTTAGTTAAGTATATAAAATATATTTAAGAGGACAAGCACTATAAATATTTAATATTTCGTGCTGTCCCTTTTACTTCGTGTCCCTGTCTATTTCTGCGCTTTTTTTATTTATTTAACTAGGTCAACAAAATGGATATGGGCAACGGTTCACCCGTGATGTCACATCTGTTCGTGATATCTGATCACTTTTGAGACCCCCTTTCCTCCCTTTTTCCCCCGATCCAAATGATCCCATCCTCTCCAAATCTTTCCCTGGTTCCACGTGTCCTAGAAAATACAGAATTACAATCATGCATGCACTTTCTTCCCACCAAAAACACAACTTCACGTTGTGACACGCCCCTGTATACAAGACTATAAAAAAGTGGCACTTCCGTTTGTTTTGTCACATTATAATAGATAAAAAGGCTGCACATAATTAGTTTTGGGATTTCTAGGGCACCCTACTTGGGTGCACAAATGAAAAATATGGTATGTGTCAAAATCTACCTAGGTACTTCTTTTTATGAACATTGCAACTGCTGTTCTTGTTGATCCTTTATCTGATGTCTCTAATTTAATCGCCTGGAATGCACTTTTGTTCTAGGAGAAGCTGTTGAACAAGCGCCAGTCCCATGACATTGAAGCCACCTTGAACAAAGACAGCAAGGGTTGTGCAGCTGTTCAGGTTTGAAACCTTGTGTTCCTTTCTCGCCATTTGGCCATACTAAAACTGCCTAGGTACTCCATTGATGTAACACGTGGCCTCTATGCTCCTACCTAATTTTTATCGAAGTATACTTGATGTTGATAGAATCTTTTATGACGATGGCCGTTATTGGCGGGCGTGCACAGCAGATCTCGGTATGTCTGTTTGTGTAGGTCGTGGCGTACTAAATTTAGGGGGAAAATTTTTCCACTAAATTTAGCTGGGAATCTGTGTTGCATGACACAGACATTATAGTGTCACATGACAAAAAAATTCCCTCTATATTTAATAAAACAATTTTCAGCTAGATTTAGTGGGAATTTAATGTCGCAAGACATTTGGTGTCGCATATGTCAGTGTTACATGATGTAGCATGGCATCAGTGTTACATCAACACTATCAACTAAATTTAGCGTGACGCAAGTTCACTAAATTTAAACGGCAGTGTATTTTTACTGAAGGATGGGTAGTGTTTTAGCTGTCATTGCAGTTCATTTTTTTAAATGAATTTTTTTTTTTAAATGAAACTCTTTTTAGCAGGGCTGGAAAGGCAACAGTATTTTAATATATTCTTTTGAGATTTTGCAGGCAGTCTCACTGCGAAGTAACCAGTTCGCCAAGCACTAAGAGAGGATTTTGCTTTAGCATAATTTAACCTAATGTGTATCTTGAATCAGATATGAGCTCAAACATATAACTGAAGGGTTTTCATGTTTATCCTCTTTTCACCTAAGACAAATTTTCAAGATTACAGATGAAGTTAATTTAATTGTTATTATGATCTAAACACACACGTATCACGAAATGTGCACCTATGCAAAATTTGGCGACTAATTTTGGCTGCAGTAATCATTTTCATTACAGGTAGAAGACTAACAACCCTACTTACTTTTGACAGAAAACAAAAAAAAACTGGGAAAATGTTTTTAAAAAGCATGCTGCACACATTGTGTTAGGTATGAAAAATTAGATTTCTAGGTTCTTCACAAAGAGGGGTGGTTTGTGAAGCATGTTGTGGTTTTATTCACCTAGCAACATCTAAAACCAGTGATGCATGACAGCTGTATATGTTTGGCACAGGAAGGACCTTGCATTTCAGACAATATTAGTAACAACGGTGCAGTTCCACTTTTGTGTACTGATGTCTGCAGTATTGTAGATATATACCTGTTCGCAAGTAGACTCGAAAAGGGTGCTTCAAACATTCGCACTTGACTGTGACCAAGTGTGTATATTTTTTATATATGAATACCTCTAAAGCTTAGCAAAAGGAAAAATGCACATACAGGCTTCCTCTGAACAGAACTAAAATAGATTATTGAGTGATAAAAAGTTACAAATGCTTGTAGGTCCCAATATATGTATAAAAAAAAGAGGCACACTAAACAAGATATTACAGATTCTGGATAAATAAAAAAATAGAAGGGCTACAAATTGTGCGTCATTGTAACAAGCTTGGAGCAGTGACATGAAGGTGTCATGGTTTGTCGTCGGCGGGATTTCACTCGCCAAATCATTGAAGTCAGCCACAGTCTGTACCAGCTGGGAAATTCGAATATATAAGCTGAATGCACTGAACTTTGCGAGGGTGATCATGACTACACTGGCAATCATGCGGTCTCTTGTGGCTGGTTACAATGAAATAACTCAACAGGGCCCGTTGGCTGGAAGCCGGTTAACTTCAACTGCAGCAAAAAGTTAACCGCCCTTTTCTGCAAGGTACCTTCAAGTACCTAGCCAAGTTTCATGAGGGCTGGATGAGCGATAGCTCAGTGTTTTATTTTGAGGTGATAGCTGGTGTCACGTACTGGTTGTAGCGAATATACGTGGCTTTCGTGGAAAAGTTCCCGAAAAGGGGGTACCCAAGAATGCACGCTTCCGGGTTTTCACGACGCAGCGCGGCATACCTTTGAGCTTAAGAAACTGTTTGTTGGTCGTGGTACAGATAATGAGTAAGGTAAAACGAAATTAACCCTTGTTTGGAAAATTGCTCAAAGCTTGGCTGTCTGAAGGGAAGACAAGCCGACGATGCTCAGTTCTAAAAAAAAACAGGGTTGAACGGCTGCGCCATTTGCACCATTCTGTGCCAGACGCATTTGTGTGCGCCATCCTGCGGCATTTTGCAGAAACTGCTCCACAGCCAATACCTCGCCCCATTGTGCTCCAAATCGCACAACGTGCGCCAAAAAAATTATTTTGTCTTGGTTTCGGTTTTTATCGACTCGATTGGCAACAGTGAGCGCGTTTAGCTTGGTCGGCCTTGCAATTTTTTGTTCCGTTTATTTTCCCTGTGTATCCCGAGTCGGAAGCGCGCGAGAAACTCGGGAGTCGGATTCCAAGCGCTGCATCACCTGCAACTGGATTCTTATTCTTCAACCATAAGCGGTTCAGCAAGTCGACCGAGGTGAGGTCGAGTCGTTAAGCGTTAGAATGCCTGAGGCTCTGCGGCCCGGGTTCCGGCCGTCAACCAGTTAAAAACACATTAGCAAAAGATTAATTTTAGTGCTTCATCGTTACAAGTTGGAACTGCATTCCTGCAAGATAAATCAATTTGATTGAACTGAAACGCGTTCCGATCCGAAACCTTGCCAGGCCAGCAGCTCTCACCCGAGCGGTAGATCTGCTCGGCGTACTTTAATCTTGCTCCGGCTCATCGCTTCGAATACGACAACTCCGTTAATCGTAGTCTGCTGCTTTGCGAGTTGTACAATAGGATAAACCAAAATTAATTGCCCTGTTCCTACGCGCAACTGCACATACGTTGCTTACACACATCACGTAGTTCGCACATATAATTACTATGTGGAGCATGTTGGGGTTGTGCTATAAGCAGTGCTGGTTTGCATTTTGAGCAGCTGAAAGCCACTCGGAAATATCAAGGACGCTATTTTCAGAAACATATGGTGCTTGCTTTTTGGTTCTCACTAAGGCCAAGTTTTCGCATCTGTTACACTGTTATCCCAAATATACCTAGGTTCCGAATCACTCATGTTCATCTGTGCTGCTAAGCACAATTGAAATTGCTCCCGTGCTTGTCTACGACACAAGTTGAAGTGCAATGAAACCTGATCTGAGCTGCTCCTAGCCTGCTCCGGAACGTAGTTTTAGCTGCTCCCAACCTGCTCCAAAACAGCCGTTTCAGCTGCTCCCGTGGCTGCTCCCAAGTACATTTCATGAGTTCCACCCCTGAAAAAACTATGAGGAAAAAGTGAGCAGTGAAAAGCGGGTGGTACACCAGCAGCATGGTTGGCCAGCATGTAAGATATAAACCATTCGTAAATTGAAAGCCGTTTAATTCGGCTCCAGTGGAAATAGACTTATTGCTAAATGTCCAAGCATTGAGGAGAGTGCTGAAAATGTAATTCTACGCTCTGCGCACGCTCATCTTCCCTGCATAAAAGATTCTAAGTAAATAATCATAATAAAACTTTGTTGAACGTGCGTGCAAGATAAAATTTGTTTCAGACTTTTGTTTTAGAACAGTTACTACTGCAGACGCCAGGACGTGGAGTGCGTGTAACTAAACTCGTAGCATGCTCCTTGGGGCTTGGGTAATTTAGCAAAAAGTCTATAGGGAGGTGGTCTGCTTCTGCGCGCTCTCAATACCCAGCTGATTGAGTCAAGGCTAGTATTCCAAAAACGTTGCCATGTCGACAATTGCCGCGTTCGTTTAGGCTTAGGAATGGCCAAAATTGAAAGACTATCTAAAAATGGGGAGAGATCATTGCTCATGCTTTGAGATTTAAGTGAGGTAAGGGAAAGCGAAAACCGCACCATTCTTCGCTGACTAACGTGCCTGATATTACAGCTGCTATGACATATGGGTTCCAAAGCGAGCAACGCTCGCTCGCAGGGGCACCGCCATGTTTTCCCGCCGTCCTTACCCTGCCGGTCACATGACCTAAATTCGCCCCAGTAGAGGAATCCGGTTTCTGCCGCAGTTACAGTCAACCAGATTCAAGCCAATGGGCCCAGAGATCAATCAAACAACTGGTGCCATCTGTCATGTATCTGTGGAGTACCATATGACTAGACTGGAGGTTCTGCAGTATTTGCAAGACTAAACTTACACTATCTATGATGGATGGTCCCTTGTAACATTCTCAAAGGGTATTTCAAGCCCATGGCGAAAGAATGATGCATACAAAATTAGGAAATAAATGCAGACGGAAAGTGTTCCAGAACTCCGATAGATGGTGCCAGCGTGGCCTCTAGGCGCATGTGGTCACGAGAGTTTTAACGCTCGCTCGGTCACAGTCAAACGCAAGTGTGAGACAGCCTGAATATGGCGCCATTGTCATCTTATGTGCAATGCATTTGCACCAAGTGCCTCAACGTTCATAAGAGTCTCTCTACTTTATTAGTGTGCTCAAGTACCACTATATCTGAGCGACTCTCTCTGCGGACTCTCGTGGTCAGCGTTTACCTTACAATACTGCATACTTGCTTCCAGGTGAAATACTACTACAACTCGAAGAACAGTCCTGTGCAGAAGGGGCTTCAAGTCAATGCTACCTCATCCAGCGTGGATTGCGGAACACTCGCCTTGGACATTTGTGCTCGGTAGGTTATTTCAGCACGCATATTTTCATGTTCGAGGATGTTCAAAGTACAATAATAATTTTATTTGAGCTCACTTAGCCATGGGTGGATGAGAAAAAGGTAAATAGACTTTGTCTTACGAGGCCCCACCAGTGGCATCGCCAGGTGGGAAACTCGTCGGTCTTCAGCCTCCCCTTTCCTCCGACATCCAGCCGACCGCATACATAGCTTGCACTGATGTCACTTGGTCAGACATAGTGGGGGAGTGGGGGAAAGGGTGCATGAGAGGGTAGCTTCTGTTGCATTAGTGAGGTGCTTCTCTCCACCCGAAATAGGGGCGGAATTGGGGGAAAGGGCGCGTGAGAGTGTAGCTTCAGCTGGGTTTACAGGTGCTTCTCGCAACCAAAGAGATGGGCGAAGTTCCTCCGAAAAAAATTCCTTGCTACGTCACTGGGCCCCACCAACCTTGTACATTGCTCAACTATAAAAAAAAAAAAACACGAGAAAACGCAACACAATGGACAAATATGATATAATCAATAAATGTAGCGCAATATCACGTAGCCAGAAAGCAGTCTTGTTTATATAAACTAAATTCATAAACTCGCATCAGCAACAGTGGAGACAGAGAGAGATAGCAGCTAATAGGACAAGGATATCTTTTAACACAAAAGCACAAAATGATGCATATGGTCACAACCTAGTAGTATGCACTACTCAATGCAACTTTTTATAATTTTTAGCATAATTGAACAGGCAGCTGCATAACACTATTGAGAGTTTAGTAGAAAGCTGTTTCATGTTATGTTTTAACATAACAATGGAAGTAGCATTTTTTTGTTTCAATGACAACAGGGTGCAACAAAAGTTGCGACATTATACAGGCTATTGCTCTGGAATTAATACATTTGTATTTTGGGCTTCATATATATAATTAATTTCTCAAATTTAATTGTGTTGTTTTTGGGTGGTAACTCTTCCGGAATTTCGTTTTGAGAACTCCTATACTCTCTTATTGTTTTCATTGCTAGTTTAAAATAAAAAGTATTTCAGTATGTAAAGTTTGATACTTAGCAAAGTATGGGGCCAAATGATCTCTGTATTGACGGTTTTCAATGCTATGCACTGCTTTATTTTGTAGTCGTAACAACCTGCATAAATTTGTTTTTCTTGTCCCCCCCGACTAATAGAATAGGTATATTCAATACAATTTATTTCATACCCAGAGTCTACTATTCTAGGTTCAGCTTACTTCCTGTGATCTAACAATGCTCATTTTCTTGGCAGTTACACCGAAGGATTCCTGAGTTCCGCTGCAGTTGTTGAGATTTCGCTGCTTACTGGATTTTCAGCTGATGACCAGTCTTTGAAGGAGGTAAGAGTGCACTTGTTTTGCATTGGAAATGATCATCATATGCCTGTTCTTGTGTCT
Source organism: Ixodes persulcatus (assembly GCA_013358835.2). NCBI lineage: Eukaryota > Metazoa > Arthropoda > Arachnida > Ixodida > Ixodidae > Ixodes > Ixodes persulcatus. Next base: position 17,056 of record JABSTQ010009797.1, on the reverse strand, counting down.
TAGGGAAGTGGCTTGGAGGGAAAATGTTATCGTACCGATTTCCACTTGAGAGGCACTAATCCTGGCCTTAGTATCTTCAGTTTGATGGCTGCTTGTAGCATTGAAGGCGCAGCATAACTTAAAATTTTAATATATGTCGAAACATCCGCAGCTGATATAATTTAATCCTGTGTTCTTTGCTGGTGTGTGCCAATGCCCGTTGGTTTTTCTTGCACGTAAACCCCCCAAACATTTTGGTTCCATAGATGAAGCTGATATGCTACCAATAATGATTTCAAAAGGGTTACATGTGGTTTTATTGATATATGCATTCTTGCAAAGTAATTCACTTGCAAGATCAGGTGATTTTGTGGCTGTTGATAAACAAAAAATAACCTAATTCATTTCCATTAGAAAAAAAAACATGAACAAACACAATAATGATAATTGAATACCACATAGAAACCAACAACTTATGCAAAGAAGTTGGGACGCAAGGAATAAATGCCACTAAATGGGAATAGTACTTTGCAGCATTAGATGGACTGTGGGGGAAAAAAATAGCGAAATAAAGCAACATTACTTTGATGCCGACATGCAGTGACTTGTGGCTAACAGTGCTGAAATCTCGTATGGATGAGGTATTGACAAGGGTTCCTCAAGTGCCATGAAGATAACTATATGTAATGTGTTCTTAATTCATATATCTTATTTTCAGTTGGTGAATGCAGGCGTGATCAAGAAGTATGTTGTGACTGATAACAAGATTCAGCTGCTTATTCAACAGGTAAGACATGCTACATGTGTTCAAAGGTAGCAAGCATCACATGCATAACATGCATACATGTCCACATACACACATGAAGTTTTAAAGCATGAAATGCTTTTTACTGCTATCCCAATCCCAAAATTTTCTCCGTCCGTCCGTGGATTTCCCACTTGTGACCTACCTATACGCAAATTCAGTTTCCCCACTAAACTTAGTAGGAAATTTGATGCCACGTGACCTGATGTCGCAGGACCTACAGGTTAATCATGTTTCCCCGCTAAATTTAGCAGAAAAAATTGACGTCGCATTACCAATACACCAATTCAGTTTGTCCGCTAAATTTGGCAAGAAAATTGATGACACGTGTCCTGACGTCATGTGACCCATACACCAATTCAGTTTTCCACTAAATGAGGAAATTGATGTCGCATAACTTTACGTCACATCAACTGCATACACCAATGTAGTTAACCTGATAAATTTAGCTAGAAAATTGAAGTCATGTGACACGTCATGTGACCTCTACAATACAGGATTGTATATGGTATCCTAAACAAATTAAAATGATTACTTCCTGAACACTGCATTCCTGAACACTGCATTTCATGTATCATAGAAATTTAAAGGTAAGGTCTCTGTCAATTTTGTTTTTGTTCCTTTCGTAGACATTGGTGGAATTGGAGACTTGGGGACAATGATTTATTGGTGCCCCAGGAGTTCATTCCAGAATTTGACTTGGTTGTCATCTTCAATGTTTTGCTCAAATTTAAGAGTACAGTATGAATTCTTCTAAGATCTAATCTAATGGAAGACCTGCTTTTATTTATTGTTTCCTCGCAAGTAATGTGTTACTGCTATGTATCTTCAGCGCAAATTTTTATGTGCATGAAAGCTAGCAATTTCAAATGATGGTTAATTTAATTTCTAGTAGGAGGATGAGCACTTATTGTGTGTTCCCCTAAGGCTGAAATACTGTTTTTATCTTGTTCTTTGGTTATTATCCCTTGCATTATTCATATGAACATCAATGTAATATAGGATACCAATGAGGCAACTTAAGAATAGGAAACCATTTATAGTACTTGACAAGTCAAGAAGTATGGAGTTCAAATGTTTGCTACCTTGATTGAGAATACAACATCCTCTACCCCACACACTGATCATATAAACAGCATCTTGTCTCTATTCAACAGAAAGACAAAAAGACTGCCAAACGTTCCGAGAATGCATTCCACTGCTGTTGTTCACGACACCATTTATTGTTGGATCCTGTTCACCAGATATGCTTTTGGTTCTTAGAACTGTAAAGTAACTAATCAAAAATATTCAAATTACTGTAGTTACCTAAAACTTAGTTTTATTTTTGAAGAATTTCGAATTGGTTTGTTTGGATATTTCAAAAGTAAATAAAATGTTACCTATTAGTTATTTGTAAAAGTCTAACTGCATCTGTAACTCAATTGCCAGGGTAATTTCTAAATGCTTGACAGTAAAAAAAAAGAGGAAACCTGACTGTAATTGTTAACCCTTCGAAATGAGTGTAGTTGTGGGCTTTTCGAAACGTTGCGACTTAATTTTTCAGAAGCAAAAGTCTACATGGGACTGTAGGGACTACAAAATTAACATGCTCTTAAGAAATGACCCTTGATTTTTAAGAGTAACTTGTATCCTTCTTTCAGATGTCAAGCAGGTGATTTAGAATGAGCCTAGATCATAAGAACACAACTAATTCACTGAGTACAGTGTGAAAAATGGAAGTGTCTACAGGTTTTAAGAAAGGCCCAGCAGAAGTGACTAGACATTCTGCGACTTCTCTTCCAGCTCTACGTGACGGAAACCTGCTTCCGTGTTTTGGAGAAGAGAGATCTTCAGGTTTCTAACGTTCAGCCTGGAGTCGTCGAGCTCTTTGACTATTACCGCTACCGTGAGTACTCCCTTGCTTTTTCCTTGCTTAGTATACTGATTGAGCAGATAGATGTGCAACTTATTTGATTGTTCACAGCTGGGAGCAGTGGTTTTGCTGCAAATGCTGTTTTCGGTTTTCATAAGAGTGCTGCTCAGGGCACTCATACCACTTATTTTGGGAGAAGGGGTGTCTTAAAAAAACATAATGGCATCTGGTCCCAATAGCTAGTGCTACACTTGGTTATAGACTGAGCATTCTGCAATGTGCAATTTATTTTTATGGTAGAAATACATGGTTCTCTTTTTTCAAAGGCACCAGGTACAAATGTAAGCCTGTTCTGAAGGCTCATATCAGTTTGATGCTGGTTTGACGCCGCTGGCTTAACTGAGCATGTTCGACCAATTAGATTATAAAGCAATAGCTTTAAAAGAGATCCCTCCATGGGCCTTTCTTGCTCGGGGCAGTCTGACGACATAATGTCATGATGTCACGTGACTTAATGGCATTACGTTACACCAATTTCTCCGCTAAATTGATGTGGTCTCGTGATTTGATGCCACAGTGCCATCTGACCCTGAGATCACATGATGTCAGGTGACGTGACATCAATCTCCCCACTAAATTTAGTAAGAAAATCATTATGTCATGTGACATGGTCCCATGCGATGCCATGGTGTTATGCGACACCACAGTGTCACGTGAAATGACGTCGCAACTTTCCCCGCTATACTTCAACAGAAAGCGCAACTCATTTAAGACTTCATCAAGTGCCATCGCATCTTCGTTGTATTTGATGGAATGTTACATGTTATGATTATGCAGCGATTTTTGTACGCTTCATTGCATGTTTTTTTTGTCATGTTTTCAGAGTACAAAGCCTCGGCATCTTACGAAGTCACCGAGAAGTGCACCCCCGCCGAACAGGGCCCGTCTATTAGCGACAACGAGATCGGCGAAGACGTCGTCACATTCCAGTGAAGAGATCTGCGCGGAGATTTCCCGTAGATCTTGCCAGCCAAAGACTGGCAGACAAAACATTCTGTGGGAAAGTCGTTGATCTTGCGATGGTTTCAGTCGTTTTGTGCCTTCAGCCTTCATGTTTTCTTCCATCTCGTCCTTTCCTGTGCCATCAATAAATTGTGAATCGCATTTTTATCAAATAGCACTTTCTTTCTATAGACTAGTAATACGGAGCGCAAGGCATACATCATGAATTCTTGGGTTGCTGAAAAACAAAGGTCATGTGGTCGACTAAGCAACAAGTTGGGACAATGTTAGCGTAAAAAGAAGTTTCCAAGTCGGCTATATACAAACAGCTTGTGTGCACAATGCTATACAAAATGCAGAAAAATGCATTTTTGTGGTGGCTTATTTTGAATCCTGTGTTTGTACCTGAAATTTGTGTGTCAGCAAATCTGCAGTTCTCCCATAGCACGATGTCCAAGAGACTGCAAGTCACAAATACCCTGAGAAATATTGTGGGTGCTTGAAACATATTGCACGTGCTCGAGAAATGTCGCAGATGCTCGAGAAATATTGCGGATGCTCAAACGTTCGTGGATACCCAACAAGTATTGCGGAGGATACCAGACAAGTATTTCGGATGCCTTTGAAGTAGCGCGGATATACTTAGTTTCATTCCAGGTTGGAGCTCAGTCAATGTTATGATTGGATGAAGCCAAAAATCACGATGTTATGGCGTACGTTTTTGTGTGCGTGCGCTGCTACCCACGCCAATAAAGTACAGTGAATCTGCTATGACCTTGCTTTGTTATAGTCAAATACAACATAAGAAAGACAGTGGGGGGGGGGGGTGAAAGTGCACAAGCAAGAAAAGCCGTTGTGGAAAGAAGGTTGCTTTTTCCCACTTCAGCTTTCCTAGTTTCCAACATTTTCTCCCCTGCACTGTTTTTCTTATGTTGAATTGGACTATAGTATGTGCCTATTTCGCACATACTATTTTGCATATTTGTAACATTTGACTGGGCTCTCCAGTGACGTATAGAGCGACGAATGCGATCTATCTACCACTTCCGGAAGATGTGATGTCCCCTGTCCGAGACATAGTTGGCGGAATACTGAATGGAAAACCCGAGAAAATGAATAACTTCCTTGGGAAAGGGAGGGGAGAATTCGTGTGTACGAGCTGCAGGATAGACATGGTAGCCCTAGAGCGGAGGGACAAAAAAGTATTGACAGACACAAAGCTCCAAGCTCTGCTAAAGGTTTATTTTGAAAACTCAGAATCCACGTGATGGAAGTGCTGCGCCATTGGCTCCAAATCGTGCCATGAATGAAGGTCTGCTACATATTGTGCTAAAACTGTTTTTTGTTTCTTGAAAATTAAGTCACTTTCACCAAGATGGGCTTAAACAAAGCAAAAAAAAAATTGCAAGTCGCAGGGCGTTCGTTTCGATTGTTCGGTTTAGCCATTTCAAAAGAAAAACTCGCAAAGAAAGATGACGAATGCCACGATGTCGTGCTTTTGACGCTGTTTGATTGATCCCATTGGCATGTAGCGCCGACTGCACTTTGACTGAAGTCTGCAGGTGAAATAAGAGATAGGGAATGCTCGTCAACCGCGCTAGCCTCGTCATCGTCTAAATTTTCAGACTGTCATCGATGTCTAGAGCTAAAAGTTGTGAGAAAGATTTGAAAAATAGTGTGATGGCAGCTACTGGGGTAAGACAGAACCAGCTAGGGTTTTTCATTCCTGGCGAGATCATTTCATTATTCTGTCTGTCACATGCCTTCATGCCATCACTACAGTGTACCGTGGCAGTAGCGCTGCTCGCGTCAGCCCTTACCGCCTCGCACCAGCGCGTGTGCGTCGAGCTCCACCGCTTTGCACCAGAGTGCTAGAGTCGGTTACAAGTTAAGAAGGTAGGAGAAGCTCCTCCCACAAGCTAGTGTGGTCCGCCGGTTTCAAATCCCTCCGCAATCAAAAGAAGAGTTCACTGGAAACGCTCCTTGTTCCGCTTCAATGGATAGATAATGGCCACAGAGTGGTGGCAACTTGTCTCCGACCCCCACGTTTTAAGAAAGCGACCTTTGCATTCATCGGAGAGGGAACCGAGACCCTGAAAGCAGCCTTTGTATCAATTGGAGGGGGATGCTAATCCCCGAAAGTCGTCTTTGTTTGCATCGGAGGGGGCAGACTCTAATCTCCCTCTCGTGGCTTCCACAATGCTAAGTCAAAGTCGAAAGATGAAGCAAATATGTACAGAAAGGCAAGACCCTCCTCGCGCGTTGGCCGCGACGTCACGGAAACGATGGACGCTATTGGATGCGGAGGTGGCAGAGGGATATATGATTCCCTTTGAGGGGCATTTGCCGCTACCTTCTTGACATGTGGGAGCGCCTGGTTTAGCGTCGTTGTCGCGATTGGCTCGAAAATTATACTTAAAATTATACAAGTCGACCTTCTTTGGTCTTAGTTGTATGCTGACCGCTAGATTTCAAGGCCCGTTCACACACGTGCAACCGAGCACGACCGAGAGAGACGCGAGCGTTTTTTAAGAAGAGTGGTTGTTAGGGGGAGTTGGTTTGACATCTTATGCAATCTTGTGCACAGCAAGGACGAGGACGAAAGGGAGAACAGGACACAACAAGGCGCAACTTTCAACTGATTTTTATTGAATACATGTTCCGGCATTTATAGTCTGATCATCGTCACAATGACAACAAACAAAACAAAAAAAATCAAAGAAATAAGCATCACAGAGCATGATTGGGAAAAACGCTATCTTGTTCTCAGGAAAACCAGTTCCCTTTCCGATAACGCAATCGACGGCAGAGCTGCCGCCAAGGAGGGTTGCCGCTGTCGATGCCAAGTTGACGCTGAGAGAATGTTAAACGAGCGATGGATCAAGGAACATGGAAAAAAAAAATTGGTTTGCTCTTCATGTTTATACAGCCTTGATGGAGATGCGCCTCAACGGGTAATCGGTCTCTTAGCTGTAGATGAGAAATTTAGCCAGTGCAGTACAACCGCTAACCTGGGGTTTTTAACTGTGCATCACGCAGTAGTGATCACACGAACGCGTGCTGGTACGAAACTCATCCAGATCGAAACGGGCGGGGGCGGCGGGGAATCGAACCCAGGAGGTTCCCAGCGCAAGCTTTCGCTCCACGCTCCGAGCTGAGACGCGTTACCCCACTCGGCCACTTCCTCCCCTTAAAGGGGGACCACCAGAAATATTCTTCCGCCTGGCGGAAAGTCCTCCTCGCCCTCTTTCTTTCACTTTCTCTCTTGTATTGTAGCACGGCGAGGCGAGGGGAAAGGTCCCCTTTTGCGCCGGCTTCTTCCGAGAGGATAAGCCGAGAAAATCCCCATTCTGAGCGACGGGCGATGGGTGCGGCAGCAGCGACCTCGTGACTTACAGGTATCTTCAGCTCCTATCGCGTAATATGCTTATTTTTTCGGCGCTCGCCAAGCCTAGCCCCTCGGGTGTAGGTTTTACAGAGCTGCAAGGCTGCGCCTTCACAGTCACCGAATTTGAGCTGTCGAAGTCTTTGGTTTAGCCCGTGGCAAAGTAAACGCATACTTTGGAGCCGCGATGCATCCACGCACCCATTGAAGGAACGTTTCATAGATATTCTCGGTTGATCAAGAAGCTCAACACACATGCGCGAGATGTGGTGATTTGAATATGTAAGGATGGACTTACATCTTCACAAAACATTCCATCTTCAAGGAAACGGCTTGTCACGCTCAAACCTGCCTCAATGGAAAAGAAAACGATGTACGTACCAGGGGCGGGCATCTTGTACAAGGTCTGTTTTTTAGCAGCGAGCACAAATAATTGTGTGCGCAACTCACACTATATGATGGCCAACGAATCTAGATGACATTTATATTTACGCATCCCAACAACCACATGTGGTGAGAAGGCAGCAATGGTGTGTGTCGATACTAAAAAGTTTTAGTGAATCGTTTTTAGGTCTTGGATAACCGTACCCTACCACAATATATAAGCTATAACCTTTCTGTGAGCAATCTTTGTCGAGTGCGGCTATCGAAGCGTGTCGTGTTATAGTTCAACGTTGCTTAAATTGGTGCTATAGCACGTGCTGCCACTTTAAAGTATTTTTGAAGCATTAAAAATTTAAAAAAAAAAATCAAGTGTAGCCAATTTTTTTTTAACATGAAACGCGTTTGTAATTTGTCATTGCAAACGCATTTTAGGTATACTGCCACACAGTTAGCACGGACAAACTGTCGCCGGTCTTTCTAATTTTGTTTTCTTAGAAGGGAATGATGTTTAGAAAACTGTTAATGCAACTATCCAACCTAAGGGGTAGAGCTCGGCTGGGCAGAAATAGTAAAAAGCGCCGATGTCGCGTTCGGGCTAGCAGTGCCGCGTAATGTACGCATTCCGCTACAAGATCAGCGCAAGCATAATATGGCAATAGATTTATTACACAATTTGTTTTAATAGATGAAAGGTTTCAAAAAATCGTCGGAGCGCCTTGATTATCAGAGCTGACAACGATGTCACACTTATTAGCGGCTTTGGCTTGCTTTATCAAGTCATCAAAAGCAGTTATCTCTGTGGTTTAAAAAAAAAGTGAGGTTCAGGCTTGGTCGGAGATTGCTATGGTTACACTCGTATGCTTTTTCAGTTCTATTTCAGTTTTATCTATCTAAACAGCGGCGATAGTTTGTTCGTGCTAACTGCGGGCGTAGAGTACCTAAAAGTTTTTTTACAATGGTAAATACAATTCTGTGTCACGTTAAAAAAATTGTCTGCTTTTGCTTCAGTTTCTTGAGACACCGCAAATACTTCGAAGTGGCAGCCCGTGCTATGGTACCAATACAAGCAACGTTGAACCATAACACGACATGCAAGACTCGCCAAAAAGGGGTTTAATATTGTATTTTCCGCTCCATAGCCGCCCTCCATAAAGAATATAAACAGCGAGTCTAGCTTACATTTCGTGGTGGGGTACGGACCGTACGGTTATCGAAGTGGCTAAAAGCGACCCACTAAAACTTTCTAGTATTGATTTCCACCCTTGATGCCCTCCCACCTCAGGTGGTTGTCGTGAATCTGTAAATATTAATTTCAAACATTTTGCTGGCCATCATGTTCTGCGAGTTAGGCACACAACAGGGCATTTTAGTAAATCGTTCTCAAAGGCCCGCTGCCACTTCAGGCGCGCACTTCAGAGAATGCATCGAAGTGGCAGCGCGAGCTCCCGCTAAATATAGTGTGGCCTGAAAACATAGTCTGCTAAAGTTCTCCAGAAATTTGTGCTCGCTGCAAGAAAACAGAGACCTTCTACAAGATGCCCGCGCCTAGTATATTGTTTTCTTTTCTATCGATCCCAATTTGAGGCAAATTTGAGCGTGATAAACCGTTTTTTTTTTTTTGAAGATGGAATGTTTTGTGAAGATGTAAGTCATCCTTACATATTCAAGTCACCACATCTCGCGCATGTGTTCCGAGCTCCTTGATCAACCGAGAATATCTATGAAACGTTCCTTCAATGGGTGCGGGGATGCATCGCAGCTCCCAAGTACTCGTTTTTTGCCACGGGCTAAACCGAAGAACTGCGCAGCCTTGCAGCTCCGTAAAACCTGCGCCCGAGGGGCTAGGCTCGGCGAGCGCCGAAAAATGGACATATTACGCGATAGGAGCTGAAGATACCTGTAAGTCACGAGGTCGCTGCTGCCGCACCCATCGCCCGTCGCTCAGAATCGGGATTTTCTCGGCTTATCCTCTCGGAAGAAGCCGGCGCAAAAGGGGACCTTTCCCCTCGCCTCGCCGTGCTACAATACAAGAGAGAAAGGGAAAGAAAGATTGGTCCCCATACTCGGTGTTTACTCAACACAAGGCCTGTGCAGATGCCCAGAGGCCTTATGGGCATGTCCATGTCATCTTCTACAAAACAGCGTGGGGCACAGTTTAATGCAAAAAATACTAACAATCGACGAAGCGACGTTAAGTACCGGATCTATCCTCAGAGAATGCGAGCTTGACCCACTTCGGCTTTTGTGCTGAGCTGGCACCGTGCATGCTGCATTGTTCATGCAGGCCGGAGTGGAAACAAAAGAGCCCCTCCTCCCCCTCACCGGAGAACACGAACTCCAGCCGAACGCTGACGCCGCGTTCGGTTATGTCGGCCGAGCGCCGAGTTTGTTGTCCCCATCCGTTTGTTCTAAAGTTAACCGCTTGGGGCGTCACGGTCGCTCCTCCTCCCCAATATGGCGCCTCCCATTGACCAAACTCTCTACATATACGGCTCTGGGCTGAACTGAAGCTGAACTGAAGCTCGCGCCCTCTGGTCCCTGCGTCACCTAAGGAGCATCTGCTGCGAATCGGCGTGAACCGCTGCGAGCGTTTTTGACACTTGGGTAAGATATTGCGTGTTTTTATAAAAATTTTTATATTTAAAAACAGAAACTAAGGCAGTTCTCGAGCCCGGGGAGCCAGCGATCACGGCAGGGGTTTCCCCAGGATTCTAATCAAGGGGGGGGGGTGTCCCAATGGCTCGGGCGGGGGGGGGGGGGGGGGGGGGGGAGGTGAGGCGATGCGAGGCTAGATAAAATATAAAACTGTTTCTTTTTTTAGTCCACTAGCTACATTACGGACGTCTATTAACCAAATGCTCATACCCGTAATGTATGTTTCCCTTTCTCTATATATACACCTGAGAGGTGGTGTTTTCTACTTAGTCTAAAACTTTTTTTTTTTTTTTAGATTTAGGCGGGGGTGTTCAGGAAAACTAGGGGGGGGTGTATACCCCCCCTAGGGGGGGTCTGGGGAAATCCCTGGATCACGGTGTCAAGTGTAGCATCAGTGAATCAGGCGTATAGGTGGTATTCACCAACGTTACTAAAACACTCAGTTGGGAAACTGCCATAGAGACTGCCCTGAAAAAGTGTCCCCGATCTGTCCTCGCGAACCGAGCTAATGGCGAACACGACGCCGCCATTTCTCCCGCAGCGGCCACTCGAGGAACCGCACGTTACTTCCATTTTGAATATAATCGGCCAGAACAGATACAGTGGAATAGGTTACAGGGGTGCCACCCACATCTCCCCAGCGGACGCGCCGCGTCTTAATAACCGAAGTTAAAATGCACCTAGGTCGGGACGTGCTACCTGAAAGCGCCGCTGAGGCATGGTCGTATAAAAACAATATTAAATATGCCGCAAAACCTTGCAAACTAAAGATTTTAAAAACATCACGCACCCTTCATTTTGTACTAATCTCCAATAAATATCATACAAAAAAAGTATTTTTTGTTTGTTTTTACGCAAAAACATGCTTTATAAAAGCTCAAGGTGACCACAGTACAGACAAATGATAAAGAGTGGCGCTGTTATCGCTTTTAGCTTGGTCTCGGTGGACGCCAGCGGCCCAGGTTTCGACGGCGAGTTTCCCAACTGAGTATTCTAGTAACGTTGGTATTCACTGAGCCTGCAGGTTCGATTTTGCCAGGGAGAGCCACCGTCGATCCGCCATCTTCGAGGTCGCGGTTTGACTCATGTTTGACTGGTTTGGGTACGCGGTCTGCGCGGTCGTCCGTTGGTAGTGTGTGCTAATTTCATATCGTTGAAGAAGCTTCGTTGATCAGAAGAGAGAAAAAAGTTTATCTCGGGAGCGGACCGTTTTAGTTTCCTTCTTGCCGCCGAGTACCGTGTGTAAAGGCTGAACCGCATGTAAACAATAGACCATTTGCTATATCCCCCAAGTGCCCCGGCCCGCGCTAAAAGAATCATGGGAACGGTGTGCCTTCAGCTCCTTAGTGATCGGTAATTTCAACCCTATTCTTGGTTACTCAGGTTTTGAGCGTAATTCGGAGTCACCCTGAACAAGCGCCTGATATACCCAATGACCTGTCATGTCGCTTTTAAAATTTCTCCTCGATGTCAGCGTTTTTGATACTGTGCATGCTGTCCACCCTTCAACCTGGATGGGCTGCAGAAATCTCTTGTAACGAAATAAAAGGTAAACAGGGCGCTGTTGGCAGGCGCGGGGACGTTAGCTGTACGCGCTTCGGAGGGAGATTGCAAGTGATGGAAGAAAAGGAGGAAGCAGGGTGCGCGAGAGAGTGAGCGAGGGCTGACCGGGCCTTCGAAAAAAGGCGGTGGATTGAGACCGGAGCCGTGACCTGCCAACGTGAACCCTGCTGTTAATTTCCAGATCATGAGTGGACTTAATCACTTGACAGAGACGAAACTAGAACGCTACAAGTGGTGGAGGTGCGGGGTAATCCCTCATCCAAAGTAGAATATGACGGTGGTACCAGCTACGTCGTCAGACAGCGAGCATCTTCGAGCGTCACCACGGCGGACCTAGGGGAGACAGCTGAACGCAGGATTCTACGCAGCGGAAGAACGATCAATACAGCAGCGATGGCCACTAATGAGAATTCTGGAGCTGGACAAACACCTGGGGCTACAGCTTTCCGGTCGATGTTCACGCCACCCGTATTTCACGGAACCCCTGAGGAAGATATCGGTGACTGGTTACTGTTTTATGAGCGGGCGGCCGAGTTCAACGGGTGGGATGGAACGCGCCGTGAGCAGTACCTGTGCGTGGCACTTGAGGGAAATGCGCGCAAGTGGTATACCACCACGCTCCAAGGGGCGAACACACCGACAACGTGGGAGACCTGGAAGACGGCTCTCAAAGAGACCTTCGGAAACCGCAGCATGCGTGAGTGGGCCCACTTACGCCTCAGTCAGCGTTTCCAGCTGTCGTCGGAACCACCCGAGCAGTACTTCTACGATGTACTACAACTGTGCTCTCGAGTGAACGAGAACATGACGGAGGAGGAGAAGCTTCGACAGCTGACCCGCGGTTTGAGGCCAGAAGTACTAGAACGAGTTGTCCTAACAAATCCACAAACAACGGCCGAATTCCTCACCACGCTGCAACGCTTGACCCAGGCCAGCCAGATGGCCCAGCACAATATGTGGACAATGCCGACGCATCCTTTACCAGGCTTCAACTCGCCCGCTCCACAACAGGCAAGCCAAACAACACGTAGCAGCCAATCCCCATCAGATTTCCAGCGGGCAGCACTGCCAATGACAACAGCGCCCGGCTTCTATCAACAGCCAGGAACGTCTTCGTCACTGCCGGAGGTCACGTCTTTGCCTCAACTTCATTCGGAGGTAGGCAACTTCTTCAAAACTCTCACGGACGTTCTTCGACCACTTGCGGAGTATAATGGTAGAAGAACCACGTTCCCAGCACGGTCGACACGGACCAACAATGGACAGCCTATCTGTTTCAAATGCGGAAGAGTGGGACACATCCAGCGAAGCTGTCCTAGACGCGAAGATCAGTCGGGAAACGGGCCCGACCGGGATTGAGGCCACCGCCCGGGGAAGCAAAGGGTGAACCAGCTTTCGCAACGTTCGCAAGAAGTCACCTCGCTACGCTACCGGCGACCGTACATGGTGAAAAGGCGTCTCTCATTCTTGACACGGGTTCGGCGGTAAATGTAATTTCGAACAAATTCCTCAACACCATCAAGGTCCCTTTAAAGTGCAGCCCCTCTGGTATAACCGTGAAGGTAGTCAACGGTGCTATTATTGTGCCACGGGGTGAAGTGGAACTGGAGATTACAGTCGGAATATCCAGCCTCTTGGAACGTTTTCTCATAATCGAAGGGTTTGACTACGACGTACTGTGTGGTCTACCATTTTGCCGAAGTGCGAATGTGATGCTGGATTTCCCTAACAAGTGCATTCATTTGCTGGGCCAGAGGTTTGAGTTGAAGGGTGATGAAGCTGCTACCAGAGGAAACGCAGCCGCTTACAGTTGCGAAGAGGTACGCATGCCGCCACGCTCTGAGGCAGTTGTGCTAGTAAGGACGAACGTAAACGGCCTCACCGTAATTGAACCCACAACCGTGAATCATTTTAAGCAGCGTCCAGTCGTTGCTCGTACCATCACCGAAATTTGCGGGGATGTTGGATACGTACGGCTAGCTAATCCCGGCGCCTCTGAACTTTTCATAGCCAAAGGTACGAAAGTCGGAAACGCTATTCCTATTGCCGACGTTCAGTTGAGTGTCGCCGCTCCGCCCGTAGAGAAGCAGGGAACCAAGGCCAGCGTGTCATACGGAGCGCAACTGGAGGCTGACGAAAGAGAGCACCTAGAAGAACTTGTACGCGAATACAGTCACATTTTCGCATCACCCGGAGCCCCGCTTGGACGTACTAGCGTAGTGACCCACAGTATTGATACGGGCAGCGCGACTCCCCTTCGACAGAACCCTTACCGACACTCCCCGTATGAGCGGACCATAATCCAGGAGCAGGTTTACGAGATGCTCGAGAACGGCGTAATACGCGAATCATCCAGTCCCTGGTTGTCACCGGTTGTCCTTGTAAAAAAGCGGAACGACACTTGGAGATTCTGCGTGGATTTTCGCCGAGTGAATGAGGTGACCAAAAAGGATGTTCACCCGCTGCCCAGGATTGACGACATTATGGACGCCCTACAGGGAGCAAAGTACTTCACGACACTCGACTTGGCCAGCGGTTATTGGCAGGTCGCCGTCAATGAGAAGGACAAGGAGAAGACGGCGTTTTCTTGCAGTTCTGGCTTGTATGAATTCAACGTCGTCCCATTCGGTCTTTGTAATGCCCCAGCCACCTTCCAACGCATGATAAACAAGGTGCTTTCGACGATGCTATGGAAGGTGTGTCTCGCCTATCTAGACGACATTGTTGTCTACTCCAGGACCATCCAGCAGCACGTGTGCGATCTCCGAGGAGTCTTCGATGCTCTTGACAAGGCCAATCTCCAGCTACAACCCTCCAAATGTACAATTGGTGCCAAAGAGATACGCTACCTCGGCCATATTATTGATGGAGTGACAGTCAGTCCCGATCCAGAGAAAGTGAGGGCGGTGAGAGACTTTCGGGTGCCAAGATCGAAGCGTGATGTACAGAGTTTCCTCGGCCTGTGCAATTATTACAGACGATTCATACGAGGCTTTGCCAACATCGCCAGACCCCTCACGGACCTCACTCGAAAGCAGGTTGTCTTTCAATGGACTGGGGACTGCGATCGGGCCTTTGAGGCTCTAAAGGAACGCTTGACCACAGCTCCTATCCTGAGTCACTTCGATCCAGACCTGCCTACCGAAATTCACACCGATGCGTGTGGGTACGGAATCGGTGCGGTTCTCGTCCAGAGGAAGGAGGGCCAAGAAAGAGTTGTGGCGTATGCCAGCCGTCACCTCAATCAGGCAGAGCAGAATTATTCAACGGTGGAGCAAGAATGTTTGGCAGTCGTGTACGCGTACATCTTCGGTAGCCATTTCACAATCATCACTGATCAGTCTAGTCTGACCTGGCTAATGAACGCCAAAAATCCTAACGGCAGACTGGTCCGATGGAGTATTTTGCTGCAGGAGTACAACGCAACTGTAAAGCACCGTCCAGGAAGAAAAAACATGAACGCCGACGCCCTCTCGCGCCTACCAGTGGAGCAGCCGACCGAAGACGACGAGACCGAGTGTCCGCTTCTGGTTTTGCAGGAAACCGACCTGGCGCAAATGCAAAGAGAAGAAGGTTTTTTCAGGACCCTCATCGACCACCTGGAAGAACCGGAGGCGCCCGTCACAAGAAAAATCAAGCGTACTGCACGGGCTTTTCACCTCATCGATGGAGTTCTGTATCGTCGGGCAAAAGGCTTAGAGCCTTTCCGATCGGCCTTGGCTGTTCCCCGCCGATTACGAAAAGAAGTCCTCTTGGCGTGCCATGATGACTTGACCAGCGGACATTTGGGAGTCAGAAGGACCTGGGAAAGAGTCCGCCGGAGGTATTACTGGCCAAAGATGTTTATGGCCGTACACCATCATGTGCGGTCGTGCCCGGATTGCCAGACAAGGAAGACCCCACCCCTAATGACCGCTGGAAAATTGCAGCCAATACCACCTAGCACCCAGCCGTTCCAACAGGTGGGGATGGACTTCTTGGGGCCCTTGACTAAGACAATCAACGGCAATCGCTACGTACTCGTCATTGTCGACTACCACACAAAATGGGTGGAGGCAGTCGCTACACCGGATGCAACAGCGGCGAGTGCAGCCAGACACTTCATGGAGAGCATTGTACTTCGCCATGGAGCACCGTTGAGCCTAATCACCGACAGGGGAAGACATTTTGTTGCCGACGTAATGGAAGAGCTTTTTCGATTAACAGCTACAAACCACCATCGAACAACCGCATATCACCCACAAACAAATGGATTATGTGAAAGATTTAATCGAACTCTCGCTCACATGATTAGTATGTATGTGTCGGCCGATCATCGGGACTGGGATTGTTTCCTGCCATACGCCACCTTCGCGTATAATACCTCCGTACACGACACAACAAGGTTCACGCCATTCTTTCTCTTGTACGGACGAGAGGCAACACTGCCTCTTGATGCGTCGCTTCGGTTAAAATCTGGGGAAGTACAGGCTGCAAGCAACCAAGAGGTGCTAGACAAATGGCAACAGGCAAGAGAGCTGGCATCCATTCGAGAGACGCAAGCCCAACAGAAAAACAAAGAGAGGTACGATCAAAACCGCAGGGAACACAGGTTTAGAATGGGGGACCTTGTCTACGTCAAGACCCCCATACGCAAACGCAATCGGACGACGAAATTCCTACACCCATTCCACGGACCGTACCGGTTGCTTCGTCAGACTGGAGCCAATAACTGGGAGGTAGTCAACCGCACAGGACGTTTCAAAGACATCGTGAACGTGGCACGGTTAAAGCCGTACCACCAACGACTGCAGGGCCCTGCAGAAGACACCGGGAGTACAGAGAACTCGGCGGGGCTTGATCAAGTCTGTGATGCTGAATCGGAGGACGAATTTTTCGACGCACTGGATGTGTCTGATGTCTCAGGCGGCGTGGACCAAGCAGAAGTTTCGGACCACGATGAAGTACAGGACCCACAGTGAGGCACAGCCGTGTGCGCCTAGATATTTGAGTATTATGAGTACTTTTAAAGTGATAATTATTTGCATTTTATTTTAGAGTGAACTGTTGCGTGAACTTTTGCGTGAACTATTCATGGTTTTCAAAGTGCGCGTTCTTTGAACTTAATTTTTGACTAACAGTGAGAACCTCCATTTGCGTCAAGAGCCCGATTCTGAGAGTAGGGCCTCTCAGCTAAAGGGGGAGGATTGTAACGAAATAAAAGGTAAACAGGGCGCTGTTGGCAGGCGCGGGGACGTTAGCTGTACGCGCTTCGGAGGGAGATTGCAAGTGATGGAAGAAAAGGAGGAAGCAGGGTGCGCGAGAGAGTGAGCGAGGGCTGACCGGGCCTTCGAAAAAAGGCGGTGGATTGAGACCGGAGCCGTGACCTGCCAACGTGAACCCTGCTGTTAATTTCCAGATCATGAGTGGACTTAATCACTTGACAGAG